>KB311970.1:0-70369 GCA_000328365.1 Capitella teleta | reverse complement strand
CGCTATCTAATTGTTTAGTTATGTCACACACATTTTATCTATTTATTGTGTTAATACAGCGCTCACGATTTTACCATAGAGGAAGGATAATTAAGAAAATTTGCTCTCGAGTCGAGAGACCTCGCCCGTACACTTTTATAATGTTTATTCTTCGAAATACATATACGGGTGTGATTTATGTATTTCATTTAGGGGGAAAAAAGAATAGAAAGAACAAAAAAAAAAAATAATAATAATTCAACAAGTAGAATAAAATAAAAAGAAGAATATGTTAATTACAACAAAGTTCTTCGAGAAACATAGTAAATTCACAAGTTGTCCAACCGTTATTAATTAATCCGTTGCAATCTCGCAAACAGATTAAATCTCTGATGACGCCTCCAAGACTTTGCATGGCGTCATCTACAAAAAATAATTGCCGCGTTCTTGCGGTAAAATTATACTCGGGGATCCGAAACTTTTACACACATGTCCACTCATTATTCTTCCTCTGTGATTTTACGTGACACCTATAGGTGATCTGCTGTCAAGGTAACATAATTGTGATAGATTAGTACACCGACAATTTCAGGTGATCTGCCCATTCCAATGGTACTACACCTTTTCAGATGCAGGTCTGTTTACAAGGTCAACTCACATTGCTAACTGCTAACCGCTCGTGCATTATATATATATTTTTTTTTTGCAATCACCTGTTCAATAATACTTATAATATCTATCAGCCTTAAAATTAAACTAGTGTATTGCGATATAGATATAGATATATCATTATTTTACCTGTAAGTGGCATATATAAACCCATGATACCCACAGACAAAGAATGTTATCTGCATGCCAGAAGAATGGCGGATTCTTTGATTTGAGATTTCGTTTTTTGGGGGGTTTGGGCGGCAAAAAAGAAAAAAAAAAAAAAAAGAAAAAAACTGTTATGTAAGGAAAACATTATTTATTCTAAATCTGTGTAAAGATAATAAAAGCTAGAAAACAAGCGATTAGAATTCTGGTCTGCACTTGTTTACTATGGCAGTGTTGCAGATAACAAAATATCGTTCATAAGTCAAACCCTCCTCTTTTGTCTGTTTAACCATCGTTTGTGATCCAAACGATTGCGTAAACAGAGACAAATATTTAACCATCGAAATCTTGTGTTGAAGGATCACAGGGATATGTGGGCAGTTCTTTCCTTTGTTTTCAGTATCTTTCAAGATTTGCTTTTGCTAAAATCACGCAGCAAACAATACAAGAAAGAAATACCAACGAAAAGATAAAAAACGTCTGACAGAAGAATCCGAGTAACGAAAGAGGATCAAAGCACTTTCTTCGCTCTTAATTAGATGAAAATTCAATTAATTCGATGTCTTATTCGATTGAAATTGACATAAATCCCATGAGTTTTTAGATTATTAGTGTAAGAATATTTAATTCAACATAATTGGGGGCAGTTGGCTCTGTGATTGGTTGAATGTGTCACGTGGGAGACGGAAGGCGGAGCTGAGGAACCGACCGCGTGGATTGGATTACAAATATTAATCTGAATGAGATAAATATATTTCGATAGCGTTGTATTACAGAAGCAAAATTTCCATATAAACTCAATAGAATATGTTTCGAAGATCTCTGCACATTCAACCTTTGTTAGAAAGAGGCGGGGTTTATTCGCCTTCAATCAAACATTGAATTCGATCAACCCCTTGCCAATGAGATGGCGAATTGTGACAGAGAGGTATGAATGCGGTTGATCGCGAACGCTGGCATCCAATTACTAACCTGGCATCCGAGTTAAGCGGGAGTAAAACACCACCTGGGGGAGAAGCATGCACAGTTTGTGGGCTTATAAATTGAAGCAAAGTCCTACATTAGTCAGTTGCCGATCAGATCTCTAACCGACGAATCTCCCGTTCTCTTCAGCTTCGATTCATTTTCTTCTGTCTGATCACCTCTTTCCAACACGATTCTCTTCAACGATTTAAGTAAGTTGCGATAGATTAAGTTATTCGCGTTATTTTCCGTTTAGAGCTCATAATTATATTCTGAATTATTTAATAGCAAATTAACGAAATGATTAATTAATCACTCTGCTTTGCAGTATGGACGCCACTGAGAAAGCCAGCCGCATCGCATTCAGGAACTCACGTCCGAAACCAAACAGGGAACAGCANACCACGGTCGCCAAGTGCAAGATACAGGAAGACATGTGGATGCAGTCGAGGTCAAAGTTCGTCATCAACCTGGATGATAGTGATAGCGAAGAAGATAATCCAACATCCGCCGTCGACCAACTTGACGGTGGTTACAAGAGAAAGAATCTGCTCGACTCGAACGAAACCCGCTTCAAGCGACAAAGAATGGCACATTGACATTGTGTGTTATTCAACTCACCACTGAGTTCTGCTCGCTTCAATTGTTCAATGCGATTTGTATGATTCAAGAAAGCAATTATAAGTGTACTATATCGTTATTCTATGTGAGTATTTTGGTTCAATAAATAGTTTAAAATCCAAACCTATGATTTCCTTATTGTTTTCTTTGAGTGACATACAGACATCATTGCAGGAATTGAGGATCGTGAAAAAAAAAAAAAAAAAAAAAAAAAAAAAAGCCAAAAAAACAACAACATACAAATTAAGTCCCGAATGATTTTTTTTTTTCTTTTGTGTTGACTTTTCAAGCACATAACTGCTTGGATCTCACCACTTCAGGGACTCATATTAAAATTAAAAGCTTATTATTTTATTTACCTCCAATTATTTCCCTCGTATTGATTGTTAGGGTTTTCAATGTGCATTACTTGCATCGCTTGATTCTTACATATTGTGTTCCCGAGAAAATCCCTTTCTTGCTGCTCGAGAGAAACAAATTTGGATCCAAGCATTATTTATATGACTTCACTGAAGAAGAGAAGAGGTTGGTGTCACACATCTGAATTTTCGAATTTTGTGTTCAATTTCTGTTTTGTTTTAGTGAGAAGCTCATTTAGCAAGAAAAGCATCTAGCTCATGTGAAGGAAGAGAGGGCCCTGTACTATAAGATGGTTGGCGAGGCCAAAGCCACGGTCAAGCAACTGGAGGTCAGTGGCTTGCAAACCAGTGCTCCCAACAGTAGACCTGTCGAAATGCACTACAGCTTCGAATATAGCCCAGCAAGTTCATTTGCCGAGTAATCACTTACAGCCAGGTCCCATCTACTTCCTCACGCCTCGCAAGGTTGGATTGTTTGAAATCTGCTGTGAGGGATTCCCTCAGCAAGTGAACTTCATGGTGGGTGAAGGCCACACATTTGGTAAGGGGTCAAACTCTGTGGTATATCCTACCTGCACTATGTTTTAGTGTTATGGACTTGGCGAGACCAGTGTCCACATCCATTGGGGCAACTGCCCTGGGCCGAATAAGAACAAATACATGCTCTGATGCTTGGCTTGGAGAGTGGCTACTGGGCTCCACAAGCACATGACACTTAATTTCTTAGTCGCGGGTCACACCAAGTTTGCCCCTGGTGGGTGCTTTGGTCTTCTATTGCATGGCACCATGTAACACTCGCTAGTGTTAGTGTGCCGTAAAACAGCAATTTTCTTTGGTCTTCTAAAGAAAGAGTTCCGACTTCATGTTGTGTCGTCGCTGGAGTGCATGAGGTAGGACACTGAAAGAAGTACTGTGTGCAACACTGTCCAGTTGGTTGGCCTGGAGGACGGCACAGTGCCAACAGCAGACTGGCAAATAGACCTGTCCGCGCACAGGACTGCGCATTAAAAAAAAATCATCATTTTCGGTTGGTTTCTCTGAGGAAAAGATGATCAATTGCCTAATTTCTTTCTTCTCTGAATTTGACTCATCTTCTCCTGGCATCATCTTTTTCAAAGTCACCATGGCAACATCAGAGCAATCATTTTGTGTGTAGGGAAACTTCCCAGACAAAGTAGGTATAGTTCGTAAACAAAGCAGTTTTTGTCCCAAATGGTTAAACTAAGCCGTACCATGCATTAGTAGCTATGCTGTGGAGTTCATGTCTATGATGTCTATGACGCTGGAGAGCTCGATTTTGGCGTGATCACGGATGATTGCCGTGGTGTATGCAGAAGGAACATTAAATACGATGGCACTGTCAGATGATGGGCCTTGTTTTATCATTGGGCGCAGTCTAGCATCATGGCCTACATGTATTTAAAGTAGAACAGCCTCAAGTTTGGGGGTCATATCTCAAAGAAGAGATTCATCTTTGGCCTCAATGAGCAGGTTGCCGTTGTTAATGATATTTGCATTGTTGATCATTGGGATGAGAGAGGCATCTCAGGAGCGAATTTTGATCTGGAGATTGAGTGAGTTGTTATACTGGTTGGGGTTAGGAACCTTCTCAATCAAGAGCGTGTGGTTGGGCTCAACCTGGCGTTTCTGTGCTTGGGTAATGCGGGGAGATTGGCTGATGGTAGCTGCTAGAGATGTCGGGTGGCCCGATGGCCTGCCGGGAACGTTTGACGCAGTGACTTGAGAATACAGGAGAGATTGTGGTGCTCTTGTCGTCATCTGCTCCACCATCTCTTTCAGCTCCATGCTTGTCTGCTTTACGCTTTCTATTTCACCAAGAATTTGTTTTGATTGATTTATTGCAAGCAGGGAGAATGCATCCAGACTCATAATAGAGTGATTGTGTGGATTGAACTTGTATATGTCGCAATCGTGAATTGACGCGAGGTTTTCGCATATTGTTTGGAAGTTGGGTGCGTTGACGCACGTCTTGCAGAGATAGAGGCGGGGTCCTCGTGATTTGCGCGTTGAGCTCGGGCAGTGTAATGCCAGAACATAGATAATGGATCCATGGCTGGCAATTTGAGCATTCGATTTCTAGCTGACTCTCGGGCCCACGGCACCAGCATCATCCGTGGTCATTGGTACTAGAGCTGGGTTTATGCTGCTTCTTTGGGGACATAGCGCTCGCCACGGCACGCGCTGCACAGCGAGGGGCAGTTAGGCGTGACGAAAGGCGACCTCGATAGGGCGGCAAAGGCACCGAGAGCATGGGAAATTTGAGGGCGAGAATATACCATGGACAGAACCGACAGCAAAGACAAGTGGTTTCCGATGTTTCCGCTGGCCGTTCATGAACTGATTTCTCAAAGATAGACAAATTATGTCCGAGAGGGACATAGAAATTCCTCTTCAAAACGGGAACTAAAAACAATAGTGTGATGTCGTCAACGGTGCGTTATGATGAGCATCGTAGCTGTCTTAGAGGGTATTTCACTGGTTCCCTGGTCATATATATAATGACACAGGCATACACCGATGACAGCTAGGTGATATCTTATTGGCTGATATTTAGAGTAACATTTAGTCAAGTTCGTATTCAGCAAATACTGTAAATTCACTTTCACTCGCCTCCCGAGCCATCCTGGGAATTCCGAGTGACGTCATTTGAAATCGAATGAAATGGATGTACCAAAATAGGGATGAGTTTTCATCGGTGTGTGCCGGTGCTTCTTTTCAGTAGCGCCTGAAGGAAAAGAAAGTAGACTTGAAAGAGAGTTTACTGGTCTCCGAGTTGTGTATCTATAGCATCGAGATTATATCCAGGATTCAAAAGACTTAGGCCTTCTTAGGTTGATAAGGAACGTAATGTGTGATTGAGTGAGTCTATGTGGTCCACTCTGAGATACGCTTTAAGCGAATTTTGTATCGACATAAGCTGTCTACGCAGATCGGACCATTTTACAGCTAATCAATTATAGCCTGCTCTCAGAATCATGAAATTGCTCTGTAAACCAACATAAAAGCAATTGATTTGCTTGTGGGACTTTCTTAGACGCAGCACTTCTGAGGAGAACAGCAACGCAATTGTGTTGCTCCACAGCACAAATTGTGATCTTCACATTTGAATCCTGATTTACAATTGTATAGCATGAGACAGATGTGAATATTTAATAGATGCAAGTGTGAGGGGGTGTAATGGGAGAGACTTGAAAGTGATATCAGAATTGATAGACCCACGGACTAAATTTACGAATGGAAGACACACGAGCATTTCTGTTGCGTGAAGCTTTGCACATTTTCCTAACATTAACTGACAAGCATCAATTTGTTTCACCCACAAACATATGTTTATATAATTTATATGAAGAAAAAAAAAAAAAAAAAAAAAGGAAAAATAAGAACACTGCAATAACACATAAATGATATAAGATTCAAGGCGACTCAATTTTTTGGACTAAAATTATACTCCAACCCTCAGTCGCTCAGCTGTTGATCTGCTCCTTTTCTCTTTTAGATTTTTATAGTTGTCGGAGAGGGGGGGTAGGGCTGCAAACGTAGAATTACAAAATCATCTGGATTGAAAAGACTTTATGGTGAGTTCTTGGAGATAAGAAAATTTCGAATGTTTTCCATACACCCACTTGGGTATTAGCGAACATCTATAATTTGCGTTATTCCGAAAGGTCCAGGTGTAATAGTCGATATCGACAAATCACGCATTGATGATGGGGACGAAATAAGTTTGAAATGAGCATGAGTTGATCAATATAAATATAAACCTACTCAGTCTGAGAAGGCATAAAAACCCCGACTTCACCCTCGATCAAATCATAACTTCACCGTCGATGGATCTTCACTGCTCATCGAAGAGAAGACGTTCGCCAAGCAGACCGTGCTGCGCAGCTGGAAGAGCAGTTGCGACGCCTGCTTTGCTCAGAGTTCAACGAAGCGGCGGCCATGGTACTCGGGATGGCGACCCTCCAATCCGAGATGGACGTCAACCAGATGCATATCGAACTCCTGCTGAGGATGACCCACATCAAAAGGATGGATTTCAGCCGTACTGATTGAACAGCCCAACAGCCAGAGCAACGGTCCTTAACTCCATGTTGCCTCTTCTAATGGCCAAAGTGACGTCTGGGTGATCGGACGTATAAATGCCCTGCCATTCCAGTCATCGAGAAGAACTCGTGTGCTTTCCAGATCGTCGTTTTGAAGGTTGGTGTGAACGAGGTCCTCGAAGGCATCAGACAGTCTTGCTGCTCCTCTCACCGCGGATCGCTTTGGCCATGACTTCAATTGCACAGTAGAAGCATTTAATGGCCAAATAAGACGCCATGCAGGTGTTGCAATTCTTGCCAGCCAACAAAAGAACTGATGAGACGGCAAAGCGGGCACCGTCTGTGATCCTCATTACCGAAGATTGCTTGCATTGCATCACCATGCCCTCTATGAGAGACTTCATCAGGTCGAAATCCCTCTTTGCTCTCGATGGATAGACATTTTGGCGAGTCTGGAAGGAGAAGCACATGCATCAGGAAATGATCTGAATAACAGGTGTAAATATTAACATGTTATCATGCACATCTTCGATTATTGTACGCTTAAAAAAGTAAGTAATATATATAGTAAAATGATATAGTATATAGTATGATATAGTAAATAGTATGATATAGTAAATATATATATAGTAAAGTTAAAACTATATTTGTATTTATAGGTTCACAATATATGTAGTCTTGTACTATAGTAATTCAATCAACCCTTATCGGAAGAGTCGTCAAGATTCTTTGCCAACTTGTGAAGGTCTTCACCCCCTACAAAAAGATTATATTTCCATTTTAAGTTTGATTTTGGTGCGTAAATTTCACCGGTTTTCTTTATTATTACTCGTTTGTAGTTATTTCCATTAAATTTGTTGTAGTATATTCCACCCTGTACAATTGAATAAAAACTTTTAAAAGGTATATGTGTTCAGGAAGTGCAAGATGAGTTCAGAATCAACGAAGTCACGGATATAAGTAGAGCTTGGTTCAATGGATGCTCATTGTTAAACTGATCATGTATGAATATTCATGGTTAAACTCACTAACGCTTTAACTGGTCACCTGTAAGTGACACTGAGTGATGCGCGGCCTCGGCTGTCAACTTCGCTCAGCGCAGATCAAACGAATCTCATATTGTTCCTTTCGCAAAGAACGGTTTGTCAGCTGCTGTTACATAACTGTGTCAAACGGTTGCCCGTCAATTTGAAAACTGATTTGAGGTTCAAAACACGTACACGTTAAGATACATGAGGCTTGATTTATTTAATAATATATTTATATCACTTGTACAGTTCATTAAAATATAAACGGGATCCAAAAAGGTCCTTGCAAATAAAAATTCTGAATAAATATCTGGGTGTCGCATTTTAATAGTATAGGTATATCGAAGAGCACAAGGTGATCTAAATTGATCATGCAAATATTATATTCAAAGAAAACCATCTGTATATTGTGTATGGCAACTTCTAGAAAACAGAGAGAACTAGTCCAAATCTCATGGATCTGAATCCTGAGCGACTTCGCAGCTGAAAGGTACATCGTCCAGTCGGATTAAAAGGGTTTGTTGAGTCGTTCATCTTTGAGTCTCCATGCAGCAAGACAGTGCTCACCGCATTCAGACTCCACGCAAAACCCCGAATATGCCGCCCTATCATCCGATAGAGATTGCAAAGCTGGACAATTTGGTGGTTGTTTTAAAGAAATGTGTTGACAAGTCACTGAGATATGGCTATTTGAAGTTTTAGCTCAGAAATGCATATTCTGAGAAAATCAATCAATAAAAGCATTACGTGGGCAACGTAGACTCCGGTAATGGGTCTTGTTTTTGCTTTGCGATTTGTTGGATGGTGAATGAATCTAGTGTAAGTTTATATTTTCAGAAAGAAGAGAAGACAATCTTCAAAATGATATCAAAGTCATTAAGATGCGAGGTGAAACAGCTGAGTTACTGACAATTGAAAACGAGAATTAACGGGACATTTCTCTCGATTATTCGTTCTTAGGGGTGCCTCAATTAAAAGCAATAATTGACGCATTTATATTGTGATCTTGATATACCATCAAGAAGGAAAATGAAACATTGCCCCAGCTACTAAAATCGAATCTAGCGCTGCTGTGAGCCGTGTGAATTATTCGCGATTTTGCCGTCGAGCCTCATATTTTTGTCACCAGCTGAAAGGGGAACATTGGAGCTCAGGCATCTGCATCTTATCAACCGTTCTTTCTTCTTTATTCTTTCTCCTTCTCGAAATTGTAAATTTATTTAAAATGGAAAATATTGATATTGATGGTTGAGCGACTCAAACAAAACATAATTTCATTTTCTTTTAGCTCTCTATTATAGAAAGACCACTATATGATTACCACGTAGTATATCATATGCCACCTGTTATGTTGCATTCAGTTCATTTCATTATGATCTTAACGATTGCGTAATCAAAGAATAATTTCTCTTTCATCGGAATTCGGGGGTGAAGGAGGATCACACAACATATAGTTATGTCGACCTTTGTTTGATATTTCTCTGAAAAAAAAAAATTGCATATGACAGAAACCATATCAACGAAAAAGGGAAATTTTGAAAGTTTGCTCTGAGCGAAATTGAATCAATTGAATCAAATTAATTAATAATATAATCAAAATTTCCACACACACAAAGAAAGTGAATTTTGCGTTTTACTTAATTGCGATTTCTATTATAATTAAGCTGAATCATCATTATAATTATGTGAATAAATTATTCATTTTGTATGGTACGATATCGAACGAATTGCTCAAAGCGCTGTCCATAAATCATCAATATTTATTTCATTGGTTATTATTTATAGTTCGTGATTCACAGATCCCCATTTTCAGTCCCGTCCTTACTACCAGTAATTGGATTGAACTTCATTGAAGTCTTGAAACCCAACGATCCAACACCGAGCAAAAAAAGGTAAATGCCAATAAATTAAATAAATCAATTAATGCACTGCAACTGGGTTGACATATTTTCCTTGGTTATAGGACCCTCAAGGTGACACATCAGCCCTCAGCCGGCTATGATCACAAGTTGAAAGGAGCAACCACTTAGGTCATGACAATACGACCTTCGGCCAACCAAGCACCATATTTTGACACCATGCAATGTGTCCTGCTGCGGTGGACACGAGGGTATACAGGTCTATGGTTCTGTTTTATTGGTTTATTAGTTCGACCCTCTGCACGATATTTGAGCGCGCTAACACTGCTCTATCTCGGCGTCTGATCGTGCAACGAAATACACGCACGATTATTATTCGATGTTTCCTGTCAGCTCCAGCTTCTTCCTAAATTTGAAAGTTCAGTTAAAATTAAAAAATCAAATGTATGTCATAATAGTCCAATAATGCCAATACATACATGTATGCCCCCTTCCTTATACTCCCTATTAAGAGGTCACGGGTAATTAAGCTCCGCCTTCGTGTTGATAATTTGGCCAATATCGATCGGGAGCTACAAAATCAAGTGATGCTAAATTTTATCCACAGATTACGGTTAGGGTATAATTATTTCTTAGCTTTCTTCTTCAATTCTGTGACAGTGTTTCGTTGTTGTGTTGATTTTGACGTTGATTGTGTAATTACCGAATCATTATTGCTTTAACTGCAAAAGACGAGAACCTCGTCTTTGGCGTTTAAGCGTTCTGCGTGAAAAGATGGTGATCACCGCGGTGAATGTGTTAACATGGTCGCCAAATTTCCTAACGCACAATTATTGTTTGCGTGAAAGATCTAAGGAAAAAAAAAAATCCCTCGAGATGCATTTAACGCAATGACTGATGATCTGCACATAACTAATACGTATAGCTAACTAGGACGAGCTAAACTGACAAGCTCTTGACTATCAGAGCTAAACTATGACATGCACACTTATGCTAATTAAAACATATAGAAACATATGAGGTTTGTGATCTAATGAACAAGGATATTTTATTGAATCGAAATACCATAATACATGCAGTTTGATTAAAGATATAATAAAATCGCACACACAAGATGGTTTCACTTCATGAGTATCATGACACAATTACAGACAACCAATATTTGAATGAAGGCTAAAACCCTGAAAATTGTCATTTTTTCTTGATGGAAACACACACATCATCTGTGATGTGGCACCCATACATGTGAGCACACAATCACACCACATTTTAGCATTTAGCACACCACAGGCAATTTCAAGAGGCAAACATAAAGAGGAAGAGAGGGAGAGAGAAATAATATAGAGAAATGCATGGGCTGTAACAATTTCTAGAATTGGATGCTTACTGATGCAGAGGGAAGGCAGAAGGACAAGGGAACATGGGCGCGAAATAAGGATTAGCATAAGTCTGATGTGGAGGATAAGCAAGAGGCATCGACTGGAACTGCTGAAGGGGAACTTGAGGGTGAATCGGCTGAACAGGAACTTGTGCCTGGATTGGCTGGACAGGAACTTGAGGGTGAATCGGGTGAACAGGAACTTGTGCCTGGATTGGCTGGACAGGAACTTGAGGGTGAATCGGCTGAACAGGAACTTGAGCCTGGATTGGCTGAGCAGGAACTTGAGCCTGGATTGGCTGAACAGGAACTTGAGAGTGAATCGGCTGAACCTGGATTGGCTGAACAGGAACTTGAGGGTGAATCGGCTGAGCCTGGTTTGGCTGAACAGGAACTTGAGCCAGGATTGGCTGAACAGGAACTTGAGGGTGAATCGGCTGAGCCTGGATTGGCTGAACAGGAACTTGAGCCTGGATTGGCTGAACAGGAACTTGAGGTTGGCATTGCAGGAGCTGAACTCGAGCAAGGTACTGTTGAAATTGGTACTGGCACTGCTGAGCCTGAATCTGATGTAACTCTCGAAAGTGCTGTAAATCCCGTAAATATTTAAGGTGCTTCAGTTGTTCGATGAGCTGTAGGTCTTGAAGATGCTTCAGCTGCTCCAGTTCTTGGATGTGCTGCAGCTGCTGTATTTCTTGCATGTGCTCCAGCAGCTGTTGCCGCTGCTGCTGTTGCTGGTTCTCCAGATGCTCAACCTGAGACTTATAGTCAGGTTCGGGCTGAATCTCATAATATTGAGTGTCACGTGGGTTCCAGAATGCATCGTGGCTGACTGGCTTAGCGGCGTCCATTCTGCAAAGCAAAGAGATGGGTCGATGAATTCGTACTACAGCAATAACAAAATATACATCGTTAAAATTCTGTTACCAGTCTCACACCTGACGAATAGTGGTGATGTACGAGGTACGAAGATAACCACGAATTGCCCTGGATATGATTATCACACGACGATGTTTTCCCTTTTTTTCTACACCAGACAATTTATAATTCTTTTGAGAAGTTATTACTCTGTGAACTCTTAAAGTAATGCCCTTTGTTTATTTTTCATCTTATCTCTTGCTTCACACAACTGTGTGTCCGTGTTAGTCACGTGTCGAGATAAGAAATGGTGGACATATTAGTCAGAATATCCTACCCTACACCTACCCAACACGCAAACTCCTCTCAACACCTCCCCTGATGGGCTGAGGACTTATCGAAGCGCCATCCGTTGCATGATCAAACCAGAGCAATTAACGTTCAACCAGGGCATGAATCCGAAGAAAACAAAAACATAGAACTTACTTTGGAAAAGAGAATCGGCGAGATTGAGGTGAACAGATTGTAGGAGAGTGAATCGAAGATGAAGAAGAACGGAGAATAGCGAGGATTGGTACGTCTTTAGTAAGAGATCTGAACGGCAACGGACCAAAGGAGGAACTTGCATCGGTTGGTGGTGATGAGTCGAATTTTATTCGCTTTTATAAGTCCACCGTAATGAATGCCACTCCCCCTGAAACCACTCTGATGTCAGATTGGCATTTAATTGGATGTCAGCCTTCACAAGCCTGCCCAATCGCATTCACGCCTCTAAGCTCTCGATTGCTATTGGCTAATTCTTGAGTTAGGAGGCGGGGCTTAAAATACAAGTATTTTTATTTTTATTTTTTATTTTTATTTTTTAATTCGTGAATAAATCACATGAAAGTGAAGGAGGCAAAGCCTATAAAAATACAATCAACATACAATTTTGTGTAAATTTTTTCTATAAATATTGTATCGATGCATTGAATTCTTAATATTTTCCTAGAGTTTGGCTTTTGAATTTGAATACGCTAAGCAAATTCGTTTTTATTCAGTTCATTATTATTTTATACAGTAAATTATGTAAAAGATAATAATAATAATAAAAATAACCCAAAAAGACATATTTAATAATGGCTCTGAAAATGTAAACAATGTTATCTCGATTATGGTTTTGTCAAATGATTTGGGGATTTTTTTATAGCTTAGGTCACGTCCGATTTATGATGACCCTAGCTGCCACTTTTGTTTTGACTTTTGTGATTCGAAAGCAGTCAAAATTACTCTGGTCGCAAGTTACTTGGACTCATAAAACTGACTTATAAAGTTATCATTCATGTCACTCACATCAATAGTCACCACAGGTATAATAATATATACTTTCTGGTACTTTTTGTGTGTGTTGGTTATTGTGACTCATTTTTCTTTCAGCGTGTTTCATTCTCTTAGTTGGGCTAAGGAGATCTCGAATTCGCGTGCTTCAGAATTACAAATACTTTGTTGGTGGCACGCAGACATTTTTACCTTATTCTGTAGTTGTCCGACTTGCGATTTGCAAGTCTAGTTGCTCTACCCGGAGAGTTGCAACCAAAGAATAATTATTCACTCTTGCTAAAATATTCCTTATATTCTTAGATTTATAAGTCCTTGAAGCTAAGAATTTTTTTAATACGACTCCACAATATTTCATCTACGTGTATAACTGACGCAACAAATTTCCACAAACGATAAAAATACTCGTGTATATGTATATAAAGACAATAAATACAATTATATATACATGTGCCTTACATATGTTGTACTGAGACAACAGTTTTATTTCCACGGAGGAACATAAACAATTCGTATTCAGTCAATGATTGGCCACTTACAATACAACAATAATGTATCTAGTTTTCTTTGTTATGAGATTTATGTCATTTCCAATCGAAATAATTGATGATTCCTCCCATTATTAACAAGTTCAGAAGAAACGCTTTGATCTTCTCCTCTTACTCTGATCCTTGAAACGTTTTCATCTTTCGGTCGATATTTCTTTTATGTACTGTTTTGTGCTCTGATTATTTTAAAGGGATGGGGAACTGAATTTTAAGTGATGTTCTATTGACTCATAGCACCAATTGATAGCATTCCGTGCCAAAAACACCATGCCTGGATGCGAGCGTAAGGAAATAATGCATTCCGAATATCGGGGTTAGCATTGCGCCTATGGGAGAATGGCTTCCATTGCGAAGTATAGGAGGCAAACGTCAGCTGATGGCTTGGTTTGGCTGATGGCTGATTGGTCCCGTTCCCCTCGTGAAGCTATCGATTTCAGCCAATCAGAGCAGATCATCTTCGCCATAAAAGGACATCTCTGTTGTTTACGAAACGAAAGCGCATGCGTGGTGCACTCTGGCTGACCTTTTTACTGTTTCAGGATGAAAAACATGGTAGGTGTCCTAGAAAATCGCTTGTTAAAATAAGAAAAATAGCGAAAACTATTTTTTTTTTCGCGCCTGACTGGTGGCAAAATGATTATTCTATCTATTTCCGAAAAGAAAACAAAAAAATATCCAGGGGTTTAGTCGCAAGACACGCTGATATGACGAGGCCCATTGTAAAAGATGGGGAACTCTGTGTTTCATCACAGCTCATGACGTCACGCCTTGTTAGCAATATATCTCCCGCGAAATCGTTAGCGATGATATTCCTTGTGTGGGCCAGGCATAGGAATCATTTTTGGTGCATCAAATAACGACTCAAAGTCCATTTTTAACCAGTTCTCCCTCCCTTTAACTACATATCTACATAGCAACAGGAAATCTTCAAAGATATCGAAAACAAAATAAAATAAAATGCCAGCATAACTACATTCGTGTGATTCTTCATCACAAGACTCCGATGAAAGGAAATATTCTGTCTTTGATTTCGCAATCGTTAGGATCACAAAGGTTGATATAATTATAAAACTGAATGCAATGCACAGGTGACATACATGTATGGCATACAAGTATACAATTTATTCATGTCAAAACGAGAAATAATATGATACTCTGCATGCATATAAAATGCATGTAATGCGTGTATAAAATGATAGATAATCCCGCTAATGAAATATTCATTTTCTTTAAAGTAAAATTTTTAGAATAATTTAATAGTATCCTTAATTCGTAACAATATTGTCTAACAGCGTTATTCATGTACTGCAATGAGGAAGTTGCTGGATACATTGCACTACCCTCACCCAGGCGAGGCACGTTGCAGCGTCAGAATAATTTATAAGAATAATAGTAAGACCCGCGACAATTCTTGACGTTTTTGAGATTCCCGGCTTTTCATTCGATGCAGAATTCATTCTCCTTCGTCATCGTATATGCATTAATATTCTAATCACATTATAAATGCATCACTTATTGTTTTCATTGAGGCTCCACTAAGAATAATTCATCGAGGGAAATAACCATAATCTTCATTATTTTTTTATTATTATTTTTTTTTTAATTTTTTTTTTTGTTAAAGCGCGTCGATAAACTTTGCGATATAGCAATAATTGCGTTAAAGAGATCAAATAAAAAGGTTCAGTTATTTTGTTTGGTGTTCAAAGTGACGCGCAACCGTTTGACACAGTTATGTATAACAACAGCTGACAAACTGTCTTTTGTGAAAGTGAACAATGCGAGATTCGTTTGATCTGCGCTAAGCAAAGTTGACAGCCGAGGCGGCACATCACTCAGTGTCAATTACAGGTAGCCACAACTCAGTTAAAGGCACAGGGGGCGGGGCTTACGTTAGCCTCTGCGGAGGCTTTGAAAACTACTCAAGATTGTGTAATCGAAATCATTCACTCTCTGGATTAAATCTGTTACACGTCTTCTCAGAGTTATTAATCTATGATTTCATATAATCTCAGCTAAAACAGCATCCAAGTAACTCTAGAAATTAGCACAGTCGATTAATACACCTACGAACTTCCCGACAATGTCAGTACCGAACTTATTTACCTGTAATTCCCCACTTTCCTAAATTCAACTAAGGATTCTTTCGGTTTTTTACCCCCCCCCCTTTCATGTGCAATGTAATATTTATATTAATTTATAATTATTTGATCACAATTTTCTATTCCCGATTTGGAGAAAGTTTGGCATTGGCTGTGCGTCGTGTGCTCCATGCTGTGGTGCGTGCTCCATATTTGATCCTGTTGCATAAAGAATCCTAGAACCTACTGTAGCCGAGAAATGCGAGGGTCGCTTGATTTCTCTTTTTATAACGTTATAAAGGTCACCATGTTATAGGATGTACCGGTAGGATGAACGGAACATGTGTCGTACTGAACACTATATGATTTATTAAGGATGCACACGAGTTTATATGCGTTTGATGCATGGATATTGAGTGAATGAGAGTTGAGAATTCAGAGCTGAGATGAGTTGATATGAGTTGAGATGGTTGCCACACCATTAAGCAGTTATCGTGTGGGGATGTTTTCATCTCCCATTGGTTTAATTATATAATATTTGAATTATAATAGTCTTCCTTTTGCAGGTAATAATAATATAACAAAAGAAAACGTATATTTGTATACAATATCAAAACAAAGTTTATAAAAGATAATTGTGTGCCAACGTTTTATATTATTTGCATACTAGTACGTGTATAGAGAATATATAATTGCATACAATAGTTGTGAAAAATTGTAGATTGTCTGATGTTTAGAACACTACTATTCACCATGCACATTCGTGTGGGTGATTGTCAGACTAGTAACTGAGTATTAAGGGTACATAATATACTTTAATTTATCACTGTTGCTTGGAAACATTAACCAATCTCTTTGTTTTGCAGAATGGACGCCACTAAGCCAGTCAGCCACGATGCATACTGGAATCCACAGGGCACTCAATATTATGAGGTCCAGCCAGAACCTGATTATGAGTCTCAGCATGAGCTTCTGCGGTACCTTCAGGAACTACAGCGGTTGCAGCAGTTTGAGCACATGAAAAAGTTACAGCAATTGAAGCACATTGAAGAATTAAAGCAACTGAAGCAGTTTCAAGACCTGCAGTACATCGAGCAGCTTAAACATTTAAAATATATGCGGGAGGTGTTGCACGTTCGGGAGCTACAACAGATTCAGGCTCAGCAATACCGGTCTCAAGGTCCAGTTCAGCCAATTCAACCTCAAGGTCCAGTTCAGCCAATTCAGCCTCAAGTTCAGGCTCAGTCGATTCAGCCTCAGGTTCCTGTTCTGTCGATCCAGCCTCAAGTTCCAATTCAACCAATCCAGCCTCAAGTTCAGACTCAGCCGATTCAGTCTCAAGTTCCTTTTCAACATAATCAGCCTCAAGTTCCAATTCAGCCGATCCAGCCTCAAGTTCCTTTTCAACCAAATCAGCCTCAAGTTCCAGTTCAGCCGATTCAGCCTCAAGTTCCTTTTCAACCTAATCAGCCTCAAGTTCCAGTTCAGCCGATCCAGCCTCAAGTTCCTTTTCAACCTAATCAGCCTCAAGTTCCAGTTCAGCCGATTCAGCCTCAAGTTCCTTTTCAACCTAATCAGCCTCAAGTTTCAGTTCAGCCGATCCAGCCTCAAGTTCCAATTCAGCTGATCCAGCCTCAAGTTCCTGTTCAGCCGATTCAGCCTCAAGTTCCCCTTCAGCAGTTCCAGCCTCTTGCGTATCCTCCACCTCAGCCTTATGTTAATCCTTATTTCGTGCCCATATTTCCTCATCCTCTTGCCTTCCCTCTGCACCAGTAAGCACATTCCTCATCCAATCTTTGAATTGTTCGTCAGGCCATGCATTGTTTTTCTCTATGCTTGCCCCTTGGACATTGTGATTGTCTGCTTAAATGTATGATGTAAGTTAGTGTCAGTGCATGATGTTGGTTAGAAAAGGAAGATGATTGGTGTATGTCACTTAATTATGAATGCAGGGTGTGTGTTCCCTCGCCAAAGACAATCGAATTATTTCATGGTTTTAAGCTTCTTTTATATCTTTTTATCAATTGTGCCACACAAAGCACATTGGATGTGAGATTTTAGACTTTTAACAAAACTACATACTACATACTATAGTGCTACATTATTCGCATTTCAATAAAACATAATTCTAGAACTGAAATTTTTCTTCTGTTTCATTTTTCTTCTTACTTCGGTATTCTTTCTGTCCATGCTATTTTCAACATCTTTTGGCATGTCCACATACCATCTTATTAAAAACTTTATATACGATATTTATTGTGCATATAACTTATACTATATGCAAGCAACTTGTGTAACATGGAAACAATCTTGTGATAAAGCATGATACATTCGGTGCATCTAATACTCATAACACTTCATTTGGCTGTCACGTCTAACTTAAACTTTGAAATGGGGCTCTTGTCTTGTTTCCCCCATAAAACAAAGCATGTGCTCCTACCTCCGCGATGCCTTTCGAAAGAATACTATGTTACGAATGTTATTCATAAAGCATCTTGAAGCTGCATAAAGGTGCGTTATGACTTGCCACCCACACGTCCCTTAGCTGAGAGGCACATCATTTGAATGCTTTTGTTGCAATCATTGAATGAATGCAGATCAATCGCGCAGCCCTCATAGTCCAACAGTACATTGAATTACAGCACAAAATTTCTATTATTTCTCTCTCCCAATTCATTTGCTGCTGTTGTTAGGGGAATTGCAGCTATGTAGCATGAAAATAGGATGGACTATCTCCCCACAGCAAAAAGCCAAGGACCATACATGACTGTATGTATGCACATATTTATAGCTGGCACATGCAGAACTGGAGCGTTTTAAGGGGCGGCTTTTTGTCACCAGAGCTTTAAATGATCACCCCAAAATATTCTAAAGCACCCATCGATCAATGAGTCAAAGAGTATGAATGGAATTAATGAGCTTCCCTCATCCGGTGGAAAACGGTCATTCTGGGCCATAGCTCAGATGAGTTTGAGAATGAAGAACAAGAAAATAGGTCAGTAATAGATGTAAAAAATTAAATAATTCTAATTCCATCTTTATTAATATCAATTATTAGATTGAAAATTATGGTACTTGTATAAATAATAAATTATATTTTGTATAGTGTAAAATCCACCGAAGTGCTCTAATACGCAATTGTCAAAAGTTGAAAGTTCACAACGTGAGTTATTTCTTGGTGAAAATTTCATGTCTATAATATAGCTTATAATTAAAGCTACTCTTTTTGGGGGGATGGAGGCATTGTAAACATGAACTTAGGCTGTTTACAGGTTAAGCACTGGTTATAGAGTGCTAAATCATTGCAATACACCGTATACACGTAATTGCTAGTAACAATTCAACGCTCAAATTTGTATGGACTGATTTAGGATGTTCATAACGGTACTAGTAAAGGATTTACAACATTATGATATTTTTTAAGTAACGAATGATCCCCGTCGTGATCTAATATTCGCTATGGAAATATTCTCTATCAATACACATGGCAACAATGGCGGCAGAAACAAATCGTGAAAGTGCTGCTATGGAAAATCGTTTATCGTATCTCCCTTCGCGTTTACGGGGGCGATTGATGGCTTTTCAGAAGGAGGGTGTTGTCTTTGCTCTGAAGAATGCTGGAAGGTAATATATTCATTGCCTTTATTGTTATTGCACCTGCCCCAATGACCACTCCCCACTCACGATGATCGGTATCAATACTATCAATTAGCTGACATACTACAGCGAGCCCAATGGGTCTCGCTGTACGGTAAACGCATTAAACTCCAGTTTGCGAACCGAGATTTCTAGAATTCCACGCTTGTAATTATATTTATGAAGGCACCAGCGTCTGCAGAGCCATACCAGGTAGACGCTGGTACTAAATTTTGTTCGAAACCAGTACCATAAACCTACTTAAACTGGATCCGCAACGAAAAAAAGTGACTTTACAGGTTTCTCTCCGGTTTCCGATTGTTGTGTCACATGACCTGCTCCCCACGTGTTATAAATAAACCAGAGCACTGCGCCTGCGTAGTGCGAAGTAAACATACACGCATGCGCATACAATTTTCCCGCGCGAAGCAGTTCAACATGCGGCCTATCTTCCCTTGCAGTTGCGCACGTAATTTATACCGAGTCTTCACAAAGGAATACGTATTAATTATTAATACGCAATATTTTGTGCATCACCAATCAGTATATGAACAATTTTATTCATTTTCATTCGAAAGTCGTGAGAGAAGTTTGAGCGGGAAAGTGAAGCATGTGCGCTTGTTTACAATGCAGTGCGCATGCGCTGAGTGACGTCACTCGCAAAATGGCGTTTGTTTACTTCTTCACGAAGTGATATTTTGTTGCGGGTTTTAATTAATGTAAGTTCGACATGATGGTACTGGCTCATATTGTTTTTTCTTGGAGCATAAATATACCATCTAACGTCTGGAGGGATTAAACACAAGGATTTGTCGGATAATATTAGGGCTGGGCGGATATTGCTTTAACACGGATACACGGATAACGGATATCCGTGTTACTAATATCCGACGGATACGGATACGGATATTTATGCCCAAACACGGGAGCATGCACCTGCAGCGTAATGGCCCAGCGTAATGGCCTTATCAGCGCAGGCTATTATTTTCCCCAACTTCACAGTCGCAGATTATAAGCCCAAGACGGAACGACAGTAACGTGCACTTTGTGCTACAGTGTACACTTTCAATAAACATGATTTGGAAATGTACAAACTTAGTAACTTCGTGAGGCGCAAGTCAGTTCATAACTTCATGGCAATTATTGTTCTATAGAAAGTTTGAAATAATTCAAGTCGCAAGATCGCCAAGTAGCGGGCTAAGGCATACGTACTAGTCTGTATTAACTGTTCAATTTCAAACATGGTCGAGAAAGTGATGAAATTCGGTGCTGTTTGTGATTCACACGAAAACTGCAATTGACAAAGCTGTCACGTGTAACGGTGTTGAAAAATAGGCACTAAAGGAGATAGCCAACAACGCGTGTTACGTCACTTTTGCTTGATGACTGAAGAGATTCAAGGGCATAGAATTGTGTTTATTTAAAACAAATCAGAATTAGCGCATTGTTGACATCGTGTTATTTTGTAATTGACATCGCTCAGCTTCAGTGAGCAGCGTTTGTGTGCGGAATGGCTGTGCGCTACGCTCACTGTGCGCTCGAAACAAACACTTAAAATTTACACAATCCGTGTTTAACTATCCGTGTTGAAACACGGATCACGGATAGTACTGAAAACCCCCAATATCCGTGCTGTCACGGATATCGGACACGGATATCCGCCCAGCCCTAGATAATATGTCTATATTTATCATGCAATCGGCTGAGTGTGGAGCCTCACTGCCAGTAGACGCAAAAAGAAGCGGTTTACCGTCGGGCGAGGTATACAGACCTCGCCCAAGAATCTGTGCTAACTATCAATAGACTTATAGTATCATCGTTACCAGGACGTATGCATGTATGCCTTTAGTATACACACCATCAATGGCTCATAGTCGACCATACTACGATCTAGGTATGCCAGCGTGCGTTGATCTAGGTACACCCTACCCCCTCCCCTCTTCATTGTCAATTATAATTTGTTCGCCACATAGAATCCTTAAGGGGCCAAGTCAGGTGCCAGGTGGGTAGACTCATAGACTATAGAGGGATGGTTTATGCACAATTTGGTATTTCAAAACCCATTTTACACCCTTTAGTTCTTTTACAATCTTCCACTTACCCCAAGAATTATGGAGTCAGGTCATCTTTGTGACTGAAGAAAATGCTAATCCGCGGATGTGACAGGAAGCTGATGCCTCCCAACGACTTTAATTGAATCAGGGAACCCCTGGGAGCTATTTATAGAGCTGAACAATCACATATTCATGAGAAAATGGTGAATATGCACAGTTTGAGGCTGCAAAATGAAGCGTAATACGATGTAGGTACACCCGTACCTACTTCTAGGTACGTACGTTGATTTAGGTACGTACGTCGAACAACGGTCCGCCTCGACCTGGTTACGTATGATTGTACGTTGACGATGATGACTCATGATGATCAAGATGATCACCATGACCATCATGATCATGATGGATCATTACAATCTACTAGATGACATCTGCTACATCTAGCAAGGTAAAGGCTATCTCAGTGTTGATAGTGCAGTGGAAACAGCAGACACAGCCAGGCTGTTAGCTAGCCATGCGTCCATAATCGTACTGATACTCCATACGTCCTGGGGACACCTCGTCTCAGTTTTGGGATGCCTCTAGCACAGATAAATAGGGCGAGTTCCATGTACCTCGCCTGACGGTAAACCACCACTTTTGCCGTATACTGACTGCGAGGCTCCACACTCAGCCGATCGCATGATAAATATAGACATATTATCTAACAAATCCTTGTGACGTTGAAACTGGGCTTGAATGCGTTTACTGTACAGCGGGACCCCTGGGTCTCGCTGTTGTATGTCAGCTAGGATGCCTCATTTTTTTCAGATTTTTGCATGAAAAACGCTCCGCGAGACTTTAGACGATGTCTTGCCCACTTGTCATGAGACAAGAAATTTCTAAATATATTTCTTGCATTCATAACACGTTAAAAACCAAAATCGCGAGACTTTAGTTGAACCTGAAGCTGATCCAGGTTCTCGGTTCTGAGTATTCTGACCTCCTTATCCACGAACGAAGTTTGGACCATGACGTCCAGGTTGAAGTTGAATGGAAAACAGGCCCCAGCTCACATAGGGTTAAGGTACAGGGCCGCTTAACGGCACCCACAATGCAATGTAATTGGACAAACCCTCAATCCCATGTGCATGGGCTGAATCTTCATGTGCACATGTACAGAACAGAATACTGAACTGCACTTATCTTTTGCAGGTGTTTGATTGCTGATGAGATGGGTTTAGGCAAAACCCTGCAGGCTCTGTCCGCTGCATACTTCTTCCGCAATGAGTGGCCGCTCTTAATCATTGTCCCATCCAGCATTCGATATTCATGGATTGAGGAGATTGAGAAATGGCTGCCGGAAATCAATCCTCGTGACATCAACTTAGTCATGTCTGGAATGGATGTAGGGAATATTCCCACGGCTAGAATATCCATCGTGACTTACGGCCTCATTCGGCATCCTGCGTGCAAATTAGTACGCGAAGCACTCGTCAAACAGAAATTTCAAGTTTTGATCTTAGATGAATCTCACATGATCAAAAATCGGAAATCTGCTGGAACTAAATTTCTAGTTCCTCTCCTGAGAAATGCTAAAAGGAAGTTTCTGTTGACAGGTACTCCTGCTTTATCCCGACCAGAGGAGGTTTGCAAGTGTGATTTTTGGGTTTATCCGTTATCTGAACTCTCTCCTTAGCTCTTCCCGCAATTGGAAGCTCTGGATCCGAAGCGGTTCAACAACTGGAATAAATTTGCTCAGCGATATTGCGATGCCCACGTTCAAAAATTTGGTCGAATTTCCCGCTATATAACTAGGTATGCATATACAATATTATAATGAACTCTTGACTCTTATTATCTTGGGTTTTTTTTAAGCGGAGTGAGTAATGCTGAGGAACTGCATTCTGTGTTGACGACATCCCTCATGATTCGCCGATTGAAATCAGCGGTGCTAACACAACTTCCACCAAAGCAACGGCAAAAAATCCCTTTTGATCTCAAGGATTCTGAGCTGAAAAAGGTTCTTAATTGGTGCTAAATTGGATTATGTAAATATCTCTATATTATCAGACACTTGAAAGCACTTGGGATGAATTACAGCGAGCTATGGGTTTTGAGAGGACCACCGTTAATGACGCCCTTCGACAGGCAGCTGAGGCACCTGCTGATCTCTCTGAAGCCTTCGATGATGATTCAGTTCCAAATGAAAGATTTCAAGTTCTGAAGTGCATGCAGCAACTCCACATGGACACGTGTCGAGCCAAGGTTTTTTGTTTTTGAGAATCATTTTTTATTCGCTGTCAATTTTATTCTGATATCTCTTCAGCTTGGCCCTGTTAAAGATTATGTGAAAATGATGTGTGAGTCATGCTCTGAAAAAATGATTGTGTTCGCCCATCACATTATGATGTTAGACAGCGTCTGTCAAACTCTGATTGAGAATAAAATACAATTCATTCGTATCGATGGCTCAACTTGTCAACAGGATAGACCGGTAAATTTTAATTATGTTTAAAAATTAAAATAATTATTCTTTTTATCTTCTAGCATTTTGTAAGACAATTCCAAGTTGACCCATCAATCCGAATTGCTGTGTTAAGCATGAAAGCAGCTGGAGTGGTGAGTGACACGATGTCTCCTTCACCTACAACGATAATCTTGTATATTTGAAGGGTTTAACGCTGACGGCTGCCAATGTTGTTATTTTTGCTGAGTTGGATTGGACCCCAGGACACATGGAGCAGTGCGAAGACAGAGCACATCGGATCGGACAAAAATCCAACGTGAACGTACATTATCTCGTGGCGAACGGCACGGTTGACTCGTACATGTGGTCAGCTCTCTGTAGGAAGGTGAGTTTGTCAAGTTTTCATTTTTGTGTGTGGAATTTAGAATATTTCTCCAGACCACGGTAGTGACCACAACTTTGAACGGCTGTACTAAGACGTTGGAAGCAGAGTTTGGCGATGGTAATGCCGTTCAGTGTTTGTCCAACGCTGAGGCATATGATCCGGAAAAATTGAAAACAAATGATTCAATGGAATTCTTCCCGACGACTCAGAGCCAGACTGTACGTATTTGTGGTTTAATTAACTTTTATAAACATTTTTGTAATTTTAGCCGAAAGGACAAAAGAGTGTGTTGGATTACTTCAGCCCGAGTCAAGCGGCAACAACCGCCCGTCAGAAACTTCCGCCAGTCATATCTCTGCTGGATTCAGACTCAGATGAAAATTCTGAGTTCCGAACGAATCGCTGTAAACCTACCAAGTACACAGATGAAAGCTTCAATGCGACTCTGGATAATGATCGCATTGAAATATCGCTCGAAGACACTGTGGAGTCACCACAACTCAAAGAAAGTGATATCGTTGAAACCCCGAAATTAAAACGCAAACGCCGACGGAAATTAATTGTTCCCAACGAAGAATCTCCACCTGCAGCCAAACCTCCGAGTGATAAGTGGAGTTGCTGTGTGTGTACTTTCCTCAACCATGATGTGCTCCCTTATTGCGAAATATGCACTACGCCCAAATCAAAAGTCCGTAAAACTGACTCAGATATTTCGACTTCGGTACTGTTGACTAGTCAGGAAGATAATGAAGTAGTCTTGTTATCGAGTCAGGAGGAAGATAATTCTGTGTCATCTAGTACACAGGAAGATACTGCATCATCGTTACCCAGTCAGGAGGAATATACTGCATCATCATTATCCAGCCAGCAGGAAGATACTGCATCATTGTTACCCTGTCAGCAGGAAGATACTGCATCATTGTTACCCTGTCAGCAGGAAGATACTGCATCATGGTTACCCTGTCAGCAGGAAGATACTGCATCATCGTTACCCAGTCAGCAGAAAGATACTGCATCACTGTTACCCAGTCCAAAGGACAATGAGGCTGCCAGCCATTGCAGCTCTGAAGACTTATTTGGATCAGACAATGAATTAATGCCAGAATCACCAAAACCAAACATAGACACAGAGGAAGAATTCAGAATTGCTGCTGAATTACTGAGTCAAGAGGAAAGCGTTGACGAGTGGTGGTGCTCTGAGTGTCAGACTGAGAACACACTGAGTCAGTGCGACGGATGCCTGGCTTCAAAACCTCCTCAAGAAGGTAAGACGAACTTGGAAACAAAATCAAATTTTGGATTAAATTGCTCGAATCCAGTGCAAGCGGGCGATCAGCGCCATATCGATTTGGATGCAGTCAACGTTTACAAGGAAGGATTTCGGTTTTGTTGCAGTCTATACACCAGTCGTGTGCACCTCTTTGATATTGTTGAGTTGATATTTTTTTCTGACATTTTATGTGTTTACAACGGATCGAATCCTTACAGAATGGAAAATGTCTTCAGATGAATTTTGTGCCCATGGATATCACGATGAAGAACTTGAGTGAACTTCCCGACACTCTGCTTCATCCAACAAATTTTCGTCATTTAACCGTGTTTATGAAGCAGTGGAACAGGTTGGTTTTATCAGATTATTTGTGTATTGCTGGAGTTGATTCTATTTGTAGTTTGAGCGTAGCTAAACAGAGAATGGTTATACGCCACGGAGAACCATTTCTGAACCCGGTTCTTTTGTACGAAGAGCAGTTGAAGGGAGGAAGGAAACTAACGAACCAACGTTACTTGACTAAGGTCAGTCATAATTTTCAGTTATTTCTTTAATCACGACTCAATTTCATCCAGGCTAATCTTGCTAGCGCAGCAGCAGAAAAAGCGAAATCTGTCAACGGCACGCTTCGACTCATCTCAAGGTCATCTCCAAAACAGAGTAAAAAGGCGGAGAAATGTGATGACACCCTGAGGCCATCGCAGATGAGTAAACATGAATTTGTGAAAGCCATTCAAGAAGCTGATGAATCTCGACTGAATAACATGGAGGGATACGTACAAGTAATGGTTTCTCCGCTGTACAAATTATCTGTATTGAAGAACAATATTCCAGGCTGTAAATGCTCAGGGTGTACCCCTGTGTATCAATTGCCATAAAGAATTCCCTTCCAATCAAGTCAGCGCGTCTGCTTTACGATCTCACGCTTGGCAGACACGATTGTGTTCTGTTAGTTGCACAGAGCAGTATTGGGTAAGTTCTCGTCTGTACTATTTGATCCAAGTTAATTTGTTTCTGCAGCTTAAAAGTAGCAGAGAGTATGGTAGAAAAGCCGTGTATGATGCTGAGCATGGCCAGTGCCAACTGTGCGGCATTGAAGCGCATCAATTCTTCACTAACCTCAAGTGAGATTTAATTTATTGGGTTTACTTGAGTAAGACTCCTTTTGCGTCTAGTATGATTCATGATCGGAAGAAACGAGCTGAGATGATTCAGAACAGTAAGTTTAATCAGCTGCATCAGAGGACAAAACAGAAGATGGTTGTTGATCCTCAAGCAGGCCAAGTAAGTTCTCCTTTCATTCTCAATGCTTGAATTCTGATCAATTTACTGTAAACCTTCTCCAAGACCTCTTCCGTAACACTGAAGTCAGGCTCCCCCTAAATCATTATGACAACCATTGACTTACACATGGTGATGTTTGTAGTGACTCCTTTTTGGAAAGTAAACTATGGTCGGCCACTTGCTATGATTAGACGTTTGATTATGCAATATAAATTGACTGGCTGACTGTCTTAAAAGGGGGTTGTTGACATTTGGGACTGCAAATGATTGGCACGTGATGCAGAGAGATATTTTCAGTGAATCAGGACTTTTAAATAGTTGTGCGTTGAGAGGAGTGGCGCTCTCATAGGGTTAGTGCATCAGAGGAGTCTACTGCCTTAAAGGGAGGGAGAACTGGTTGAAAATGGACTTTGAGTCGTTATTTGATGCACCAAAGATGATTTTTATGCCTGGCCCACACAAGAAATATCATCGCTAACGATTTCGCGGGATATATAATGCTAATTAGGCGTGACGTCATGAGCTGTGATGAAACACCGAGTTCCCCATCTTTTACAATGAGCCTCGTCATATCACCGTGTCCTGCGACTAAACCCCTTGATATTTTTTTATTTTCTTTTCGGAAATAGATAGAATAATCATTTTGCCACCAGTCAGGCGCAAACAAAAAATATTTTGTGCTATTTTTCTTATTTTAACAAGCGATTTGCTAGGACACCTACCACGTTTCTCATCCTGAAACAGTAAAAAGGTCAGCCAGAGTGCACCACGCATGCGCTTTCGTTTCGTAAACAACAAAGATGTCCTTTTATGGCAAAGATGCTCTGCTCTGATTGGCTGAAATCGATAGCTTCACGAGGGGAACGGAACCAATCAGCCATCAGCCAAACCAAGCCATCAGCCTCCTATACTTCGCAATGGAAGCCATTCTCCCATAGGCGCAATGCTAACCCCGATATTCGGAATGCATTATTTCCTTACGCTTGCATCCAGGCAGGGTGTTCTTGGCACGGAATGCTATCAATTGGTGCTATGAGTCAATAGAACATCACTTAAAATTTAGTTCCCCATCCCTTTAACTTTGTGAGGTTTTTTTGTCAACTCTTATTTCAATATTGATATCTGTATAGTCAGACCTTGTTAACTCAGACTCCTAGGTTTCATAGTAACTGCCAAAACTTAACTAACTACTAACTTAACAAACAGGTAGTATTATA
This sequence comes from Capitella teleta, assembly GCA_000328365.1. Lineage (NCBI taxonomy): Eukaryota > Metazoa > Annelida > Polychaeta > Capitellidae > Capitella > Capitella teleta. The sequence continues at coordinate 42,209 of KB311970.1, read as the reverse complement.
TTTTAGACCATGATTTGGGGCAAAAAGTTTGAGTAATTAACTGTAACCATAAGGGATAAATGTGTCGTGTAAACTCATGTTCAATGTCTGTTACCCCATCCTGCCTTGTTGGTGCATAACATGTTATTTATCATGGTGCAGATTTTGTTACTATGAATCTGACTGTGGATATTGTGGTTTTATTTACTGCCACCTCAGATTACCTGAGCCAGGATAAAGTCCCACAGTATGACAATAATGAATGAATACTTGAGATTTCATAGTAAATCAATGCAATAATTCTGGCTTATGTGACGTGAGACCATAAAATGTTTTATTGTGGCGAGCAGGAAACACCCTGACGAATTGACACGGATGATTCTTTATTGAAAGATCCCTTTTTTTTGCGGACTGAACGAGCATATCAGAGAAAGTCTCATTTCGTCCAGAGCATATCAATCAATAAAAATAAATATAAATCAATGTGCATGTTGTTGCCACATAACTTCCCCCCTGTGGGTACTGAGAAATGTCTCATCGGCATGCTGATGCGTCCGCTGCGGGTTATTGTGGCGGCCTTTAATCTGTCGATAGACACCTTGTCTGTACAGTTTCCCAGATCCAGGGTGAAATACTTCTCTGCATGTGACAAAACTTTGTATGGTCGAGAGGTGTGCATCGTCACGTATGGTGCCGTTAGCAACTGCTTTGGCACAGACACTTTTTGCTTGTCATGGTGTGCCGGCACTCGTGGGACGTCAGGTACAGAGTCCAAGTTCTGCGGCGGCGTCACATGGCAACCAAAGGCGGGACCGGAAAATCAAATCGGCTGGAGACACCGGGAAGTCGTCTTTTGGCGTTGTCCTTAGCCCTAGCATCACCCATAGCAATTGCTTGATCCATGCCGGGGAGTTCAGGCACCTTTAGTGATTTGTGCCACCTCTCTAGCATCCCGTTGGCTTCCGAATTGTATGCCGTCGTGTGTCTGATGTCTGTGCCCAAGGTTTCGGCCATGTGCTCCCACATGGCAGAAGTGAACTGAGGACCTCGGTCGCTGGTGATGCTGATGGGAAATCTATATCGCGCCACCCAACCAAGGAGGAACTGATGGGCACATTCCGACGCTGTAGTGATCTGTAATGGAAAGACCTCTGGCCACCTGGAATATCGACCACTGCTTCTAGACGGACGAATGATTCCAAGATCTAAAAGATGGTCAAACCTGAAGCTTGGTTGCATCGAGGTGGCAAGGTTGCGCCTGGACAAGTGGGCCGGTTGTGGGTATGTGATGCTCTATTTCTGTGCTGAGGTTTCAAAAGTGCAAAATCAGGCTGCGTATGTTGCGAGAAACGCCGCAATAGCTGAGCGTAGATATCACCAGCCTGTGTTACCACGGAGAGTCCAAGCAGTGTTCCACGTAAGGAAACATCAATGGAACCGGCCACAGTCGTTAAATCCTCAGGAGTATAACAGTCGGCGTTGATTCATATCCACCAATAGTGCATGCCTTAGGAGAAAGTCCGCGCCGAGTAAAGGCCTTTTTACATCTGTGATCTCAAAATCCCTGCGATATTGGCGACCACCAAAACACACCAGACTTGACACGGTGCTGTAAGATTTCCGACTTGATCAATTTGGGGCCTGCAACTGGGGACTTTCATTGCGTGTCTTCCATGACATTCATCCGATCTCTGCTCTCCTCTTCTGACAGCTCAAAATGCTGAGTGAGGAACTCCTTGGGTCGCAGATACTTTTCCGACGCTGGGGAGTGCTCCAATACACCTGTACATCACTCAGCCGTGTCTTGGTCGAGGGCTGCAACCACATAATATTTCGTTGTGTCCTCTGTAACTCCTCAGATGGCGAATTGTGCGTCGGCTTGCACGAACCACGCTCGCTCGTTTGATGCCCAGAAGATCGGCAACTTGACTGCTACGGCGTTCATGGCGTTGAAGGGGTCACCACATGTGGCGAGCAAGAAATACCCTTGAGACAACTTGACACTAATAATCCTTTATTGAAAGATCCGTATTAATGCGGACTGAATGAGCATATCAGAGAAATAGAGTTTCATTTCGTCCAGAGCATATCAATCCATAAAAATAGATATAAATCAATGTGTATGTCGTTGCCACATTACGGCTCCAATAAGGAACTAAGCAAAAATAATGCTATTTCCTCTATATTCCAGTTCTGGCAGGTCGACCACATTCTACCCGTGGTTGACGGCGGAGGTCAATGCGACCTTGACAATCTACGGACATTGTGTTCGGTGTGCCATAACAAAGTGACGTCTGATTGGATGAAGGAGAGAACAAAAGAGAAACGGAGAATGCACGCAGGAGACATAACAGCATTCTTCAAAAGGTCATAAAATTTATGTGCAATTGAACTTTTGAATTTGTTTATCAAATTTATATTTTTAAAATGTTTAAAAAGTGTTGTCGATACTTCATTTGTCTCTCTAATAACTGTATAGAGTACATTGGATTCATGCAGACGATTTGATTGCCTTCAGAATTAAAATAAACAAATAAAAAAAAAGAGCATTCTAGAAAAATTATTTTATCGGCCACGAAAATAAATCCCAAAACTAGTAGTGTCTAAAAATGAGCATTAGCAGATGATGAAAAGAAAGAAAGCCCCAAATTAACATGCAATCAATATTCATTGAATGAATCAAAATATCAAGACAAGAAACACAGGATAATTATTCGCAGTGTTACACTTTCAATAACATTTTAAGTGGATTTCCTTTATCATTAATACCAAATCACATGGCAATGATTAAAAATAGACTATCAGAATGTGATATGCATGCAATCAGCCAATGAGATAAATGGCCACATTAAGTGAGCATCAGTGTTATCAGTGATAAACGATATTTATAGACAGCATTCGTGTATCAATCAATCCTCACGCCATTTAACTTGGGCAGTGCCGTTCTAACTACGTACACCTTGTGTCGTATGATGAACATGAAAACCAAACATATTTTTTGTGATTTTATCAAACATTAAAAATGAAGAGCGAATATCGGTGTGATCGGTGCATAGTAAAAGCCCACAAAGTATTCTCTTTTGTTCTGTGTATTTTGTCAAAATGGTTTAAAATAAACGTGACTTATAATGTGAGTACAAATGCAGGTATTATGAAACAAATAAAGAATACTGAAAAGAAAAAAACTTAAAGAGAAAAAAAAAAAAAAAGAAATACATTCTGCAGAGATGAAAAATAAAATAAAAAAATAAAAACATTTGAACGTTAAATGATATTTCATGGGGAACTCAGAGAGATAAGGTCCAAGATTGACAACCACTGAGGATAAAGTTCATAAAGATAGTCCTAACACACATTGCATAACACTGCCTAACTTTTGATCGTCAGATATGAGATAAGAATGAGAAGATTACTCAGATCTCGGTAAAGAAAGTCGGTCGTTCAATTCCGAGGAACCTGAACACCTGAGGTGCCAAATAGACACAGTTGAAGGCAATGGTGAAATACGTGAAATACTTGTAAGGCAGCTCGACGATAAGCCGTTGCAGAACTGTACGATCAGTTTTGTCGTATCCCATGAGATAGCAGAGCAGATTAAATGATAGCAGCTTCATGACCGCACGAGTACTGATCAGGATGACCACTCCAATGGCCAGTCTCAGCCCCATTTGACCGAGCCATTCAAAACTGGGTGGGATGATGTGGTAAGGCGGAAGGGTGGTCGCTTTCTCCATCCACCCATACTGGAAACAGAACCAGTGCCCCAGAGAGACGCCTCCTGCGACCGACAGAATTAGGGTTGTGTCGCCGCGAGCTGTGCTGTAGCGATCGAGGGTGGGGTAGAATAGACTGAGGACCACGGGTGTGCCAAGGCAGACAGCAGGGGCGTACTGGCTGTGCAGTAGGAAGTAATCAATGTCATCCAGCCATGGGAAGATGATTAAACCGAGAATTCCAACGAGTAGGAGACCAGCTAGGATGTCCTGTGGATAAAATGGTTATAAGAGGTGTGACAATTGCGGTGGTAACTTACCAACACCGAGTGCATTCCCAGGTAGAGGCGACTGAAGCATACGATGCTGCACCAGCATATAGTGAATATCAACGCTTGATCAAAATCATACTGAAGAGAGAAAAAACGGGTTTATTTGGGAAAAACATATTAGTATACAATAAGTACTCACAATGTATCTTTGAGACGTGAGATAGAGGATGCCAAACGGCATTCCCGCTCCTACCATAGCATGGGTCGAAGGGAAGCCGTACTCCAAAGCGTAGCGCTTCTCTAATTTAAAGACAGGCGGCGACGGGGGTCGAGGCCAACGCACGACATCTTTCGCCATTTGTCCCAAGTACATGAATATGCCCCAAAAAACACAGATCCTGCGACCAACAAATCCGTCGACATTCCAGAGCCAGAATGGATAAAATGTGATGTAGAAAAGTTCGTTGCCAAGTGAGGCACCAAAATGAAACAAAATATCGAGGAATTGATTAGTTATTATACACTCGGAATTATCTGAGTCTGCGTCAGATTCGCTGCAACTTGTGACGTCACTGGGGGCCCTCCTGTGAAGGCCGTTCGTCGTGCCGTTCTCCTTGACCAATCCATTGACCTGATTCTTCGAAGGGTGGTGACCATTGCTTCCATTTTGATTATTTGATTTTGCAGGTAATATACCGCAGGCTCGCTGAAATTTTGCCACGTATTGCGGGTCATTGAGAATCTCTATTATTTTCCACATTTTGAAATGGCGTTGAGGGGCACTGACGAAGAACTGATCGTGTTAACCCCGATTACAAGAAGGAATTCTCATCCAAGACGAATCTCGGTGGCGGCGAACCGAACTTTGACCCCAGATGTTATCTCTACGAAATGATTATGTGCGAAATTTTAGGGATCTTTCATTATGTTAAATTTGTATAATTTGATTGTTGTTTTCGATCACTGTAAAACACCAGAATTCTCTCAAATATATCGATATCAAAAAGTTATAATAATTCGTTATGCATTGTTTAATATTTTATATCCAGTTATTTAGTTTTACAATTTTTTTAACAAAATGAATTCCCGTGATGTTATTCAATCGCAATTGTTGTCATATGTCATAATGACAGATGAGAACCGGAATTATCTTGGCCTTTTAAATGGCCTCGCAAGGCACTATTACTATGGCGATAAAGACATAACACCCGAATACCTGAAATCTGAATTGTATCAATCAATGAACGATGAAGAATTTCAGCATTTATTGACAAAATCTCGTGGAATTATAAAAGTATGTTTTGACACCTTGAGCGATAATAGAGAAATTCGTCTGCAATATGAAGCCGCTCATCAGCTAATATCAAGTTTCTCTCGATAACCTTACCGAGGGGGCGTATCCGACATGACGATAGTGTTGTTTTTAACTTTGAAAGGGGTCAAATTTGTTTTAAACGTCGGGTTGTGGTGCTCATAATTATCTACCATTGATTTGAAAAGTATTCAAATCACAATTTTCCATCTTCTTGACCAGTTGGTGCTGCAAGTTACAAGTACCAGACGACAGTGTTACTGTATTGAAGGAGTAATTTGAGTAAGGCACAAAAGAAAATTTACTTGCGCTGGAAGGAGGGGATAGATGTATAATCTGCTATTGAATTATTGATTGCATGATACAGTTGAGTATATAGACTGATTTTTTTTTTTTTTGTCGCAGTACATGTTCATTATTCAAATCCTTATGGTTACCGATTAAGCTGAATTTATGGCCTTTATTTATTCACTGGTTCTTCTAGTCTTAATTGAGTTATGGGAATGGTAGAGAAGTTCTGCATTTATTAAGACCACAACACTGCACTCTGATTAAACCTAGATAATGAATGAGACATCCTTGAACTAGATTATTATATTGAATTTTGTAACTTATATTTGGTATTAATCTCTCACAATATTTGACAATGTTCTTTTAATAAAAAACTCAATAATTTAAGATTTATTCCATATTTCAGAGTATGGCAAGCTCAGACATGGATTCAAAGCAATCAGAGACATTCCTTGCGTCGCAAGTGAAAAAGAAAGACAGCAACTTTTCTGAAAGTCAAGCAAAAGTAATGTTGAAATTCTGGAGGAACCACAAAGATCGTGTTCATGAGAGCCTCGCCCAGAGATGCATTTGGTCAGATAAACTGAAGAACTTGAGTTGGAGAATTGATATTCAATCCAAAGGAAAACATGTTGAGCAGATTAATGTACCCACAGCAATCGTTGAATTGCAGTTGGAGAATAATACGCAAGAGGAAATGAGCGAGGTTTGTGATCAGGTCTTTTTGTTGATCAGAATATTTTCCTCAATCAGAAAATTAGGCGACTGTTGCCAGATTCATATATCGGGATCATAGGTCACTGGGTATTCTATATCTATGCATCTGTGACTTATAATCTAGAAGCAACCTTTTAACTTTTAAGTGATTCCCTTTGTTTTCATTATGATTAATTTTTCATTCACAGATTTCTAAAGTCGTTCAGTTTGAGATGGATGAACAGAGCATGGATAAAATGCTTCAGCAACTGAAGGATGTTGAGAGAGAAATCAAGAAATTCTCCTGTCAAGATAGTTGAAACTGTTTATATCATATTGTATGCTTATTGTTTGTGAATAAGATTAAAAAATTTCTTAATTTCCTTTTTTTCCCCCCTTGCGATTGTAATTGCAAGTAATCTATGGATTGTTATTTCAATTATGAATTTGTGTTTCATAATTCAACAAAGTGCAGATTTTGCGAATCATGTGATTTTACATACAAATCGAAATCTGGGATAACATTTTTGCATTAAAAGTTTAGGGCATTATATTATTGAAAATTGGGTGACACCATTATTTTCAGTTAACATAAACATAGGAATTTCTGCTGAGGTGTATATTTCCATGACATCCTCGCTTGTTTAAGACAACTATTCCAAATCATTACCATGGATTTCCAGCATAGGAGAATGTGTGAATTGTGATCACCATTAATCATAAAGTTTAATTTTGATTCTATTTACATAATTATATACCTGCATTATTCATGTAAAAGAAGATCTCCTCAGTTCACCTTCAGGGCACAACTATAATAATCATGTTTAGATTGAGAAATTCTATCATGAAAAACGGCTGTTACAAAGGAAAGGTTAGAAATGTTCACTCAGATGTGAAAAAAGTGATGCCCCACTTGGATTACATGTAACAGATATTTTCCTGCTGATATATAGAATATTGTAAAATGTTCTTGTTAAATGTTATTTTGAGTACACTCTGTGACCATTGCACTTCTCCTAACAAGCACTTTCTGAGTTTCTAGTGCGTTATGATTCACCGTCCACTTGAGGCATGATGGGGTTTTACGCTTTTGGTCATTCGGGTTGGGTGGAGCCGTAAAATAGAAGGCCCAGGACCTGGGTTTGCCCCTACTCGATAGATCCTAAGGGTTCTTTATCCAGTATACCACCATAGACAGTAGTATACAGTACTGCAGAATAACCGAATATTCATAATTATAACGAATTACAATTATAATTCACAATCATAACGCCCATGGCCCGATGGGCTCTCGAATACGGACTTCGAGCTCCACGGTCGGCATATAGCATTGCAGTCAGCCCGTTAAACCGACTGAGCTATTCGGTGCCCCGTCTACCTCATGAAGCACATGCATCCTTGTCAATTCCTTTCCATTCCACTCTCTTGTATTCTAATCATAACGCATATTCATCCACAATGGAGACCACACATTTTGATATGCAACGAAATAGGTTAAAGGGAGGGAGAACTGGTTAAAAATGGACTTTGAGTCGTTATTTGATGCACCAAAAATGATTCCTATGCCTGGCCCACACAAGGAATATCATCGCTAACGATTTCGCGAGAGATATATTGCTAATTAGGCGTGACGTCAGGAGCTGTGATGAAACACCGAGTTCCCCATCTTTTACAATGGGCCTCGTCATATCAGCGTGTCCTACGACTAAACCCCTGGATATTTTTTTGTTCTTTTCGGAAATAGATAGAATAATCATTTTGCCACCAGTCAGGCGCGAAAAAAAAAAAATATTTTTTTCGCTATTTTTCTAATTTTAATAAGCGATTTTCTAGGACAACTTCCATGGTTTCTCATCCTGAAACAGTAAAAAGATCAGCCAGAGTGCACCACGCATGCGCTTTCGTTTCGTAAACAACAAAGATGTTCTTTTATGGCGAAGATGATCTGCTCTGATTGGCTGAAATCGATAGCTTCACGAGGGGAACGGGACCAATCACGGCAAGCCATCAGCTGACGTTTGCCTCCTATACTTCGTAATGGAAGCCATTCTCCCATAGGCGCAATGCTAACCCCGATATTCGGAATGCATTATTTCCTTACGCTTGCATCCAGGCATGGTGTTTTTGGCACGGAATGCTATCAATTGGTGCTATGGGTCAATAGAACATCACTTAAAATTCAGTTCCCCATCCCTTTAACTGTCACTTTCATCAGTAGCGACTACCTAGCTATATTTACCTCGAACTGATTTGAATGATCAGCTGGGCATGCGCATATCATTACATGTATTATCATTTTACATAATCGGTGAACCTAGCTGTGATTAAGCATCTTAATAAGTAATTGATGTGGTTCCTGATCATTAAATAATAAATAGAACGATGTTTTATCGTAATGAACATTATACGGAACATAATAATAATAATAATAATAATAATAATAATAATAATAATAATAATAATAATAATAATAATAATAATAATAATAATAATAATAATAATAATAATAATAATAATAATAATAATAATAATAATAATAATAATAATAATAATAATAATAATAATAATAATAATTTATTCGTATAAATAAATATACAGGATTGTAGTAGGTGAAAGAAAATCAAACAAACGAACAAACAAATCAAAACTGCAACATAAAGGTAGCTTAAACAAATTGTAAAATGATTAAATGCACATAGTAATTCTTCACTAGTAATTTAAAAGTTTAAAAACATCAGGCCATCTCTTAAATAACAAAGGTCTTTTAGGGCTAATGATTCAGCAATCGTCGCTTCATCATACATGCCTCTTTGTATTATACTTTTTACATTTTCAAAATCATCAAATATAAAACGTAACGGAACAGAATTTAAAACAGAACATAAATGTACATTTTTTCAGTCACCATTATTCATTGGAAGTCGGTTTTATTTGTGTATTGATGTGATGCATTGCTTATCGCTTATCGTTATTTATTATTTATTTTTATCTTATTTTATTTATTTCATTTATCATATGCATGTATATGGATTTCAGTCTGCAATAAACTAGTATTGTTGTTATTATTATAATATACGTTTGATATTTACCAGCTATATTCTACGTAAAATCGCACCCCATGTAATGGCGATCACAATGACTAAATTTCAGTCGATATCGGCACAAAATGTCCTGTTCTGATAATTATTGAGCAGACCGTGCTGTCGTAGCTACGGTATCTGCATGCTCAGTTCTATCACCTCGTGTATTTTGACCGCATCCCGTATGCAAGTGACACTCAATTATCTATGACCATGCGCTCATCCAACAATGCTCATATAGTAGACTAGCATAGACTGAATAGGTGGTGACGTCATTCTACCCCCCACGCAGCCACCATTAAAGTTATTTGTCTCACAATGCACTGGTAGAAAATAACGTCATTCTTCAAGTTGGTATCCACCGTGCATATATAGGGAATTCCGCGACGTCACACTTTTCCACCCTATTGGAAACTCGAGAAGACTACACCGTGACGGTATGCTGTCAGAAAAAAAAAAGTCCCCCGATATAGCAATGCATCTACATCAAGAAACGGACAATCAGAATGTACCTACCCTGGTGTCCTTACATCACAGCAAAAACCTAGGGTTGACATGGAAACAACCTCTTTATTCCATGAGGAATGTTCTAAGTGATCAGAGCTGACGGGTGTCTCCAATGAATCTCCCAGTTTGCGTGCAACAAACATTTCTCTGTGAAGTTATTCGATTTCTTCCTCCATATCCAAGCCATCACATTCTTATTACTTCTTCAGTGGAAACAAAAGCGGTTCTTGACAGGTCATCATAAAGAATAAGACGTGAAACATGCATGGAACCCTATACACAATCAACTTTATTGTGCGAAATATAATGGTTCTTTGAAAAATAGACCACCAACCTGCTCTGTCGCCCACCCTTTCTGTGGTGAATTCATAAAACATTAAGACTTAATGATGACCACCCCCGACAATCCATCATTTCTGCGGTTCGACTATCATCAATATTTAATCCTACTTACCCGGTTTGAGTGTTTGCGACTACCTAGCGTCAATGTAGACAAAGGGTTGATATGGCTTTCGATCAATCACATAGCATTGTCAACACCCGCCAGCCCATCTTTTGGAGAGTGACCCGAGTACATTGTTATACATCTATTTTAGGATTGTGGCTCTGAATAATTAATGCTGATGAGCTGCTGAAGTGAGACAATTATCCCTTATCTGAACAACACACCTGTTCTGCACAGAAGCAAGTGAGCTGATATTATATGTATCAGTTAGTTGGCAATTAGATGAAAGTACTAATTAAGTACCAAACCTTGCCATGAGACGGTAAACCTTTTAGAAGACCGCAGTCTTATCCAAAACAAATATGGGTGAAAATTGAAAATATCCAGTGAGCTTTGATCGAGTATAATATGTCAAAGATACTCCATTAGGGAGTGGCCCCGGAGTATCTTTGATAATGTATTTGGAACCTTTACCTCATAGACTATTAATTAAACTATCAGAAAGCCTCTATATAACATTGGTGGTCAATTGGCATATAACTCATCTTTGGGTTGCATCGGAACGCCACACCCATTTTATATGTAACCAATAACTCCTAAATCGAGCAGATAAAGCATGATTCACTGTGAATTACGACTAAAGGAATCAAAGATCTTGCTTTAAGAGGTGCGTCATAATTAGTAACTACGCCCTCACAATTTCTTCACCCTTTTCCAGCAGATTTTTAGCAGACTCGTCCATCTTTGCAATTCCATTTCAGTAGACGACAGCCGTGCATGAAGAGCAATTACCACGAATAATCACCAACAGACCCAGTAGATTATCAACATAATGCATCATACATGATTGGCTATTAGTTTTCTCGTAATGCATTCAGTCAGGTAGGAAATGCTTCTCGTTGCATTGTGCTTAAACATGCTTTTCAAAGGAGAGCCATATGCGCCCTCTTGCCCGCTTTACTTATGCCTACGTGATCGATTGAAAAGACAGAGTCGACTTGGTCTGTCATTGAGGTCCTCTCAAAGAGGAATACAGTTCTTTTCATACTAGGAAGGCCGAAGAACCTATACCTGCAAAGAAAATTCAGATACGTACTGGATTAGACAGCTCGTGCAAAACGAGTACTCTATCAAATCAAATAATTTTATTCAGACTATGTGGTCAGATTGTACCGATGAAACTTCACCAATCCTGCACCAAGAACAATACCTTCTAAGCATTCTGGTGTAAATTTGATCAAACTGCCAAATTTTTTCTCGAAGTTACGGTTAATTATATCTTGAACACGATGAATGACTCAAGGATAGCACAATCGCATTTGAAATTGACAGTGCACTTTCATCAAGAATATCCGCCCAACACCTTCATAAGAATGGTGTGTAAAGCAATAAATGCACAGAAACATTTTTTTTTTCAATGACCCATTTATTTAATTGTTCAAATAAAGCGTACGTAAGACGGTTAATTATATTGTATTGTAAAACTTTCCAAATTGATGCATTTGACCACAGATACTATTATGTCGGTTTTTTTTTTCGGTCTAAAAATGGTGTGCCTTGTGAAGAGTCACACCCTGGGACCGCAAAAATATTAGCTCAAAATGTTTGCTCCCCATCCTGGTAATATACTTTTCCCCCACCCTGTATAACAGCTAATGACAATCATCATTGTATTCTCTAAGTAGCTTGTCTTTTATGTAAAACATCCGTCCCCCGGCGTGTCACTCATCAGCTTTATTTCTAAGTGGTCGGAATAAATATTTCAGGTAAGCCGACACGACATTATTGCAGAATTGCAAATATCAACGTCTTCGTTTCTAGGATTACACGAAAAATGGCATAATTACAGACAGCATATGTTTTTATATTTTATATTTTATTGTTTGTTTTTTTTTAATCTCAAAACCAGTAGATTACCTAAGATTGTAGGCTCCTGTCCTCCTCGACAGAGCTCCGACATATAGAGGCCCGAGGAGAGCATATAATTTGGAATCGCTGTCCCCATTGGGTGCACAGTCGAGACATCGGAATGGCGCAGATCTTTGACAGCTGTGTGATTTCTCAAGAGAAAGCCGGAAGCGAGACTATGAAGTAGCTGGGTACAAATGATGACATCTTCAGAATAGTGTCAATTTCATACGTCTACCTTGGAAGTGATATGCACGTCGATACATTCTAAGATTTATGGTTAAATAAAGTTTTGAACAGAGGATATGACAGTAAAATATTGCTACGCGGATCGAAATTCTAATCAATCAAGCGGTGACGTATATAATCATTAGCGCTCGCGTTTTGTCTTGAAAATACGAGATTGCCGGAGCGAGGTAACTCGGATGAGATGGCATTGTGATTGCTGGGAGGTAAGTTCCCCATAATTCATGTCTGTTCAATCATCCAAAAGCCTTGATTTAGACGTTGCTTTTCCTGATATGTGGCCTTGTTGACTTTCTATCTTGTCGCCAACCTCATCAAGTGAATCATTATTCCACGAATAATCAAGCGCAGGTAAGCACAGGTGGGTTGAGGCCATTCCTCAATGGCATGCTCCTTACGAAGGATTATTGTTTTACACCAATAAGGTTGTGTGCCTATCAATCAGTATACTTAATCAGGTTAATGAGTATATTCCATTGTTCTCTTTTCAGTAGAGAGAAGAATATAAATATGTATTCATCCTTGAAGCCATAGTAGCAGGTGTTGTTCTCAGATTGTGACATAACAAATGCTCATTTATAACCCAGACTTTAAATATGTGTAGATCTATAGTGTACTAATCCCTACGCACTGTCTACCATTATATCCCACAGGCCTCCGAGGCTATCCCAGTCAGCTTCAAATCTCACAGGATCTTTCCGAACTCCAGCCACGACCACAACGAGGAAAGGAATTCCAAGAAAATGAATTATTTGACAATTGCTCTAAAGATGAGCAAACCATTCATTTGACCCCTGAAGAGCCGGATGGTTTCCCAAGAGACAGCGGAAAGGAGAGAGAAAAAGTTTCCCCTTTACCATTGAGAATATGGTTTGCATATCTCATGCATAACGAGCCCCTCTTCTCTTGATCTATATATACATGTATATAGCATGCCACAATTCGTACAATACGCTAAATAACAAGCCTTGTTTATTTCTCCCCATTATGAATTTTATGATTTCCTGCTCATTGTTAGCGATAACAAGCTAGTCTGAATGATTCTTTTACTACATATGTACAACATTTCCTTTAAATCCACCTAATTCTCTCCATCTGTATCTTGGAAGTGAGTCAGATTCTTGCGAAACTTGTTGTGAGATTCTGGATTTATTGACTAACGGGGGGTGGGATATGGCAGTGCATGTCATCTCTTTGGACTCAATGTGTGTCCTCTTGGTGGTTCAGCTATCCTGTGCAGTGTATGTGGGATAAGAAGTTAGATGGACCCATCCTGAATGAGGCCACATGCATACAGGGTAACAGAAAGTAACTCTGAGATTAACCGTTATACAATTACAGGGATTTACCGTCAGTTTCTACGTCACAACTGGCTGTATTGCATTGTGAACAACAATCAATTGTCTGATCGATTTATACCTGCTGATGAAAAGCACCTCAAGCCAATCTTTTAATTAGTATATCGATCTGTTGTTTATTGCATGGCGGTAAGTTTATCTCCCAAAATTACGACCTAAAATCACGAAAGAGTAACAAAGCACTGTCATGCTACCCGTGTCATTAGACCAAGCTGGTGGTCTCTCTACCTTCTCGTTAAGTTAAACCACACGGTTTTGTGTTTAATGGGCCGTTATAGATTGCTCTAGATGCACGGATATTCTACACGCATATCCTCAATTTGTTTCCATGCAAACGCAAAAGTCTGTAATTCCCCTAACAAAAAGGGGCTCTTTTACAACTTGCTTGCTCACATAGAAACTTCGACACGCCTACTCGGAGGGCGTCCTGTTACCCGTTTCCTGGAAACGCCCAAACGGTTTCGAACCTCTCGGTAATCAGTATAGGGAGCCCGTCTCGATAACATTGCAATTGCAGTAACGTAGATATACTGCATCCATTATAGTAAGCCAAAAAAGGGAGCACACACAGCAGGTCACGTGATAAATGGCAACCAGATATGATATGCTTACGGACCCGGGAAACAATACAGATAAAATTCCGTGAAAGCATTAACAAAAACAAGCGACATGGAATTGATCAATATGCTGATCGACAAAAAGATAAAGTGCATTGTTTGCAAAAAGTAAGCAAACGTCTGCATTGTAGATTTTTTATCTTTCTCTTTTGTTCGATGCTGCGTATCAGCAAAACTTTTCGAGGGTGACATTGCGCTGTCATAAATCCATTCATATATTAAAACCGAAGGTCATTTGTAATTCACGCGTGCATGACGAAATGGATTGATTACTTAATCTACTGAGACAGTTTTGTCTCATTTTTATGCAATTTTATACAGAAAGACGAAAGCTACTTTTTTTTGTATGGCGTTCTTTTTTTTACAGATGATTATAGGTAATTAATTGCATTGGCAAAAAAATGGCGGTAACGGCTCTTTAAGCCGGATGCTCACAGCCTCACAAGTCCAAATTCACAAGGTTATGATTATAGGGAGTAAGCGTGCTTATAGCGCGAGGGTTGCGGTTTGAGATGGGGTTAGGGTGGGATCGCCTCGCAAGTCCAAATGCTCACAAGTTCTAATTTACAAATCCGAATTCACATCGTTATGGTTTAGTGACTTAGATCACGGTCATGGTTAGGGACTAATATGCTTAAATATTGTACGCATAGGGAATTCGGACTTCGACCCCATCGCGTATTTGGCACCAATTGGAACCAGCAGACTTCTCAAGTTTTTTCCCATGCAATTTTGCAAAGTGTCCTTGGTTTTGTATAGATTTACCATGGCTGAACTCTGAGTTACACGGAGACCGTGAACATAATAATTATATTGATCTTGAACAACTTCAGCAATAAGTTTATGGTAAGGTAGCTACGAGTACAAATGAGAACAGGTAGATAATTAACTTTGACGGTTAGTTTTTACGGTTATGAGTGGAGCCAGATGAACTCCATGACCTTGGGGCGGTGGGCGGCAATAATTAGGTCAATCATCACAATTTTCATCACAAGTTTCTGAGAGTGTCTGCAAAATTCGAGTCAAGTGTGAATGTTTCACATTTTGCTATGCATGAGGAGGATCTGTAAAGGTAATTGTCATTAGTCACCCCTGGAGCTATAAAGTATAAACCAATTTGAGTATTTTCATCAATTTCCTCACACTGTCTAAATATCTGTGACACCTTATGTTGATCTATGTTTTATTGTTACACGACTGAATGTTTTGAAGGCGGGGTTGTAAGAAAGCCCGCATGTTTTAATGAATCTACATCTGTTCGCGATTCCCTTAATAAAAGCAAGTGTTCGTTGGATTACTCGGGGAGTTCTCCGTTGACCAGCGGCCACTTCACGTATCCAGAGCAGTTCGTCATTCCTTGGCTAGCCCAAAAGGCTGCCTACTACAGCGACTGGATCGCGATGCTGGCCAATTAGACGGAGAATGGGTGTCGTGCCGTGAACGGCTCTTTAAGCCGAATGCTCACAAGTCCGAATTCATAAGGGTTATATGGTTATGAGGACTTAGTGTATTTATCGTTAGGTTTACGGTTTGAGATAGGTATAGGGTTGGATCGGCTCACACGTCCGAATTTCCAAGTCCAAATTCACAAGAGTTATGGTTAGGTTCAGGTTATGCTTTTACATTGTATGTATATGCTTTTCGGACTTGTGAGCATTCGGCCTAGCGAACCCATACCGTCGTGCCTACCCTGGTCAAGTGACATAACTTTAATTTGTTTACTTAAGTATAGATACTGTAGAACACTAAATTTTCGCTGAGAGATCAATTTTCGCGGTTTTCGCGGTCAGGCTCGACCGCGAAAATTGGTTTCCGCGTAAAAAAGTGAGCGGTCCGGCGATCTCTGCGTTAAAGGGAGGGAGAACTGGTTAAAAATTGACTTTGAGTCGTTATTTGATGCACCATAAATGATTCCTATGCCTGGCCCACACAAGGAATATCATCGCTAACGATTTCGCGGGCGATATATTGCTAACTATCGTAACCATCTGTTACAATGGCCTCGTCATATCAGCGTGTCCTGCGACTAAACCCTTGGATATTTTTTTATTTTCTTTTCGGAAATAGATAGAATAATCATTTTGCCACCAATCAGGCGCGAAAAAAAATATATTTTTCGCTATTTTTCTTATTTTAACAAGCGATTTTCTAGGACACCTACCATGTTTCTCATCCTGAAACAGTAAAAAGGTCAGCCAGAGTGCACCACGCATGCGCTTTCGTTTCGTAAACAACAGAGATGTCCTTTTGTGGCGAAGATGATCTGCTCTGATTGGCTGAAATCGATAGCTTCACGAGGGGAACGGGACCAATCAGCCATCAGCCAAACCAAGCCATCAGCTGACGTTTGCCTCCAATACTTCGCAATGGAAGCCATTCTCCCATGAGCGCAATGCTAACCCCGATATTCGGAATGCATTATTTCCTTACGCTTGCATCCAGGCATGGTGTTTTTGGCACGGAATGCTATCAATTGGTGCTATGAGTCAATAGAACATCACTTAAAATTTAGTTCCCCATCCCTAATTGGCGGCAGCACAGCAGGCAGCCTCAGCCGGATTGACTTCTGCATTGGGGTCAGCCATCTCTCAGCGATTTCGGGGAGAACTTTTGTCGATTGTCTTGAAGTAGCGAAGCATCTTGTCAAGTTCTTAGAGTATCCGAAGAAGTGAATGATGTTGATCAGATCCTTCTCTTTTATGCAATAACGAATCGCCGAGATTGGATTGGAGATGAAAATCTATTGGACGCGGAGGTGACTCCGACTTCAATGTTTGGTAAACATCGAACTCTAAGTGCATGTTTGGCAACAATCAATTCTCTGATCCTTTGATCATCGTTTTTAAGTTTCAAAGATACCATCATTCGTAATTGTCTACAAAGGGCTGCTATTTCAAAGCAGTGCAGACAAACTTTAACCCACTTATCGCCGAGATCGCCTTGGAGATGAAAATCTATTGGACGCGGAGGTGACTCCAACTTCAATTTTAACTTTAACTTTCACTTTCAACTTTAACCCACCTATCGTCAATGCAGGCGTCGGTGATTAGGTGTGAAATCGATGCTGCATGCTATTCGCTCTGCCCCATGACGCGGAACGGAGAACGGAGAAAGTCCAGCTTTAAATGGTTGCTTTGTTATGGAAGAGAGCTACTATTTCCTTCCAGAATTCTTTTTTTTTTTTTTTTTTTTCATCACATCCTTGACCGCGAAAAATTGATTCCGCGAAATGACGCCAACATGGAAAACCGCGAAATTTGAATTCCGCGTAAAAATAGTGTTCTACAGTAGTAGAATCCGACTAGTAGACTAATTGATATCCGAACGTGCACATTTCTTAACTGTATCAACAACACTACTTGCGTCTCATCGGGAATAAAGAAAAAAATAAAGCGTAAATCAGGTGCGCTTAATTGCGTGTGTGATGTGCAGGTGCCAAAGTGGTCATTACAATTAAGCGTCCAGGTATGATTCAACTCATTACGCATTATCAACGAACTCTTTTCACCGTTTCTTCTACGTCAGAACTGAGCTCTCATTATTGTTCCTTTTGTGATATGCAATGCATTATGACCAGATTTTCGATAATTTCACGTCATTCTTTAGAAAGTTTATAATTAATCTCCCAATATAATTGGCTTTAATGTATGCTTCAATGAACATGCTTGCGCAGATATGTCCCAGCTGTCAAAATCTGGACATATAACCCAGGTAACAAAGCAGAAGAGAGAGTCCACTAAGCTATGCCCATATTATATTCCGGGCTATAGACACTACATGTGTTACGTAGCCCAATTTCCAAGCAGTTGTCCGTTCTATTTGCCTCGACCATTTACTACGCTATATCATGCAATTATGGTGGTTACAATGTGTACAAACGTGAGATTAATCACAATTAAAGACAGGTTAAAGGTGCGCAAATGGTTACTCGCATGTTGAGCTGCACGTTCGCAAAAGTCGATGACCGCTACAGACTGAGAAATTCCTATTTTTCATGCTTACAAGTCGTAAATACAAGGACGAAAGCAAAGTAAAATATCACCATGAGTCATTGGGGTGTCCGTTCTAATCATCTACCATATAGACACATTGCACGATACGTTGGAGTCCAATTTTAGACAAAATGATCCATTATTCAGGAGGTTTGATATCCAGGCCAGTTTTAACCATTGTCGCACTATAAGTAAGTGTCCCTTGATGAAATGGTCAGTGGTTGTGGTCAAATCGCGTTAAACGTGCTTGGGTCAGTATGCCGCTGGACAAGATGATCAACACTTCTCCGGATCACTAATAGCCTCATTGTCTGTGGTGTCAAGGGACACCTACACCAATAATTAGCAGGATTAACTCGTGTGAATATTTGGTGCGCACAGTACACTTTTAATCTCTATTTATACCGAATTCTCTTGAGTATTTTATAGACTAATCCTTTAAAGTGTTTATTGCTTTGACAGTAACCTTGCATATATCCACTGGAAAGGGGGGTTTGCGTTCATTAGAATGCCATGGCCAGAGAGCACTCACAATTGCTACAAACAAAACACACTCATTTATCAAACTAAGATAATCCTTTTATTTCCTATGTTTTATGCACGTGGCATTCAGAGATCTGATGAAAGGTCACGACCTTATCCAATAGTGACGCCTACGCTTTTAGAAGCGGTAATTTAGGTGCGACTGTGTGTACCCTCTTCCCCTACCCCTCCCGTACACCCGGCTGGCTTAAAAGGTCCATTCTGTAACTTGGCTCCAACACTTGCAGAAGATACCCCGGAGAGAAACCGGCCAGCATAAACCGCCTATCAGGTAGGTTTTACACTGCATGCCGTTAACGAGGAAATATTGCCGTACTTTTCATCTCAACGTTGTCATTGTGACAATGCGAAAAAGGGACATACATAATTCAGAGAACGCGAGCCCTCTCCCTTGGTGTAAATTCGGATAGCAACACTGTATACTGTTGATCATTGCGAATTGAATAATTGATTTAGGGGGTCACTTCATCATTAATTATAGGTGTATCCTGCAAGCCTCTTTTATTCGGCATGGTTTTGCAATCTCGTGTGGCCTACAGCTAGGCTCTATGCTCGCTGAAATTGATAATTATCGCTCGTTGCTGACGATATTGGCCTCGGCGCGTAGAGCTCCTATAATGCCCTAAAGAGAACATGCGTGCATATTTTGTACACGGGATCAGAGTTGGAAACAACTATCTGTTCAAACAAAATAGTTTAAGGAAATCGCTCCACTTCAATCTATTTATCAATATCACATATCTAGGCTATTTTATATGCGTATAATTGTTAGAAGAAGACGTATTGTGTTCTGTTGAAGAAGGTTTAATAAGGATCGCAAGAATTTGCGCCAGGATACATTTAAAAACTCCATTGAATGGTGACTCAGGTCGAGCTGCTGTGATCCGTATATATACAGAGTGGGCCAAAAGTAGCCTATCTACTCCATGTTACAAACAAAACTCTAAACTATCTAAAATGTATCAATTATTCCAAAAAAATAACTACCTGGTATGAATTGATTATGTTTTTCTGCGCCCTTAAATGTAAAGAAATCGAGTAAAAAGGTCAATTCTGAATGAGGAAGAAGCATATTTAATTGTGAGTGCGAGTGCTGAGTGATCTCGAAGAGAATAAAATCAAATGAGCCCCTGAACGAGCATTAAGGAATGTCATCTCTTGTATGGCGCTTCAATACAAATTAACTGCTTTGTTTTGACTTTAGGAGATAAACATTAGTGCTACTATCACAACAACAACACTCTCAAATAAAACAAATCTAGGAGACAGTTGCCATAATTATTCGTTCAATGATAGCTTATACCTGGTGGAAATATCGTAGAACTGTGAGTGCACTCTATTAATTGAGATAAATGGAATTGGAATTTGAAATGATAGGAATAGCAGCAAGACATGTTAGACTAACCATACTAAGTATTTATCTTATCTTAGTGTGATTTTTACACTGCAATCTGTTTTGTAACACTTTCTCAGAAATGCATAGCAACATTGAAAAGCATTAAGACCTTTAACATGGAGTAGATAGACTATTTATGGCCCACTCTGTATATCTATATTTTGTTTTCTTATGGATTAGTACTATACACTATACCTCTTCAACACTAAATTGCCGATTTAAACTTTATTATTTAACCCTGCTTACATATTTACCATTTCACAGCGTTGCTCTTGGCTCATTAGATATATAGTAATGCTTCATGTACTATCGATACAAAATAAGGCATTCCACAAATTTTCGCCAAAGTAATCTGCGACATCCACGCTGCATGTAATTGCTTTTGAGCTGATCTTGTACCCCCAAATTGGCGTCGAAGCTTTTCAGCTTCTTACGCTGTCACAATATGTCTTGAATCGTCAATACAAAAACCACGAGGCAAAAGATATTTGGCAATCTGGGTTTTGTGGTCGACGGACCAACAGTTCCGTGGTTTGAGGTCATGGGGTCCCCATATGGAATTTATGGGCGGCTAACAAGACTGGCTTAAATCCAACTGGCGATGCTGCCTCTGCTTACTCTTTGATATAATATGAAAATTCACAATGTCAAAACTAGTTATTAAACTGATGAAGATGATTGCACCATTTACAAAGATCCAACCGTATCGTGAAGCAGTTATGTCACCTACTGAACCATCATTGTCTTGGGTGCTGCGCACTGCAAGCTAACGTACGCTTTATGTATAGCAAATAATGCAAAATCTCATAGTAGAAATGATGAAAGCACGAAAAAAGGGCGAGCCTAGCAACGTCCAGGAAAAACGGGTAACTGATAAGAAAAATCCATTTCGCAGAGAGGGGAGTTGGAAGCCCACTCTAATGCCAGTTCGTCGAATGAAAATATATACGTGGATAGCATCAATTGCGTTCAATGACTATTTTTATGTACATGTATATCTGTAAATGAAGTACGTAGTCTTTGTTTGGGGAATATCCTACTTCTGGACATTCACTAATCAAAATTCTTTATAGGTATATATATATATATCCCTGAACGACAAACATCGACGAATATCTTACAGTGGTGGAAGTAAGACTGATTATAGATAACAGAATTATTATTTTTTTAATTTTTTTTTAACCACTTCAACTCGATAGCTACAAGAACTTTCAATTAATCACTGCACCGGTTTTAGATCTCGTCAGTTGAGAGTAAACAAGGCGTTGTCTGTATAATTATATCTAGCAAAATAATATTCATAAACCTGCTATACATGTCGGCTAGGTACAGATAATCTTCACACGATCAGAGAATTTATCTTTTCCATTGATGGTCCGAAATCCATTAAGCCTTGATCATTGGGAGCATTCATTTAATGTCACCTGGACATGAATATAGATGCTCCATTTCACAACTGAGCTATTTCTGCTATAATACAAGCTGTAATTAACACGCCCAACGATAGAAGTATGTGCAATTGCAGAAACCCAGATTGGGATGATTGCATGAGCACTCACACATGTAGACAATTGTTTGTCTCGAGCAGCTCATGAGGTGGACACTGAAAGATAAAGTTTTGAAATGGAAAACTATATCCTTACTATCAGTATTATAACCCATTTTAATCAAGGATATAAGCAAGACTGTTAATGGCTCGTGCGATACAGACACGCAAAGTGCACTGATCACGCTGCCCACAAAGAGAGGCCACAAAAGCACTCAACGACCCCAGTGGCTTTTGTCTGTGAGAGACAGTATTATAATCCACCTCACGGAACACTTGTCCGCCACTGGAGTCTGTCGAGAATCTCTTAGAAGGGAATGAGTCTGGTGCCTGGTGGAAAGACAATGAATGAGCAGCTGAACATGGAATCCACTATGAAATAATAAAGCGTGAAATTCACTTCAGAAGTTGTTTAGAAGTCAGGAGAAAAACACCAATCAACACTGATTTTATTGCTCAATATTATGAAAACAAATGATTTACTGTCCAGTCTGGATGCGCTGCTATTAACTTGCTGAGTTATCGACGGCTTACCATAAAATCCCTGTGGTGTACATGTATATGACCACGCAAAATCACATCACGCGTACCATAACTCATAATGCAACAACGGCGAGACCTATATTACCCTAAAATCGAATGAAAAACGGACAATGAGTTCAGTGGGTCTATAATGAGTCACTGCGCGCTCTATGTGTACATATACATGTATACCCCTTTTGCTATCAACCGGAAAAGAATGTTCCCCAAAGATATAACAAGGGGGTGAATTGGATATTACAGTATGTGCGTGCCACATCTGAGTATAACACATATAATATTATAAGTAACGGGATCAGTTATATATAGTTACGTATCCCATAGAATAATAACCAAGCCATATACCGATTGTAAATTGACTCAATCTATGGATATATAACCAATCGCTCTGCGCAATCCAAATGGTGCGCATGCGTGTAGATCCCTTACAATACAACGAATCGTTATTTATTCAGATCTCCAGGTATTTGCCACAAGAGATCAAGAAGGATCAAGAGAGGGAGCCTTTTCTCTTCCTGAAGTTCCAGACATTCACCGCTTTATGACAATTGTTGGTCTTTTCGGGTAAAACTGATTCACGAAATTGACACATGATCCCAGTTGTAAAATGTCACAGCACTTAAGATTGACACTATGCCCGGGTTAGTTTCCATGTCGACCAACTACAAGGTTGCAGATAGCATGTGGTAATCGATTAATTTGTATCAATGCCTGTATGAGCATTGACGTGTAGTTGACACCGCGCTCTCGGCGACTTGAGTCAGAGAATACTAAAAATCAGCGTTGCGTAATTTTAGGCGTGCTGAGTGCATCCATGGATAACATTACAAGTAATAAGCATGTCATCTCTGGCGTAATTATGATGAAAGCAGGTACGAAAAAAAAAAAGCATTTTTCCCAGAAAGCAAATGTTGTCAATCTTAGCTGAAAGGCATGTCTCAATTAAAAGTCTTGACAACAGCCCTAATTGCTGAACACGATGGGGCGCATGTAGAGATCAACCGATGAGATTCCTTCGCAGAAGGGATCCGGGACGAAGCGATATGACAGCTGTAATAGAAAACATCCCAGATCCTGTCTCGTCGAATGAGACGTTCGTTGTGTGGCTGACAATCGGGGCTGTGGCTTCCTTATCTGTGAGCATATCCAGGTCCCCTAGCGTCCACAACTAACTGACGTATTCTGGTAGCTGTTAAGGATGTGTACACAATCAAATGATATTTACATTTTAAGGTAGACTGCATTTGACCAATGTTAAACATATATATTTATATATATATATATAGACGTGCATACTATGTTGCGTATAAATGCATATACATCTGGAAAACACTTTTATCCTAATCCAAACTGATAAGTGAATGATGACAGCGCACAGACCGACCATGCGTGTGAATTAAATTATGTACCCTACGTCATTGTGCCAGAGCAACGCTGATCTCATAGCCTTCAATTGACAAGAGAAGGCCTTCGACAACTACCTACTGGAGCAGCTAAGTGGCCCCAACACGCTCGAACCATGGCTTTTGAGACATGCAAAATGTATGGTGAAAACCGAACATTACAATTGCGAATTAGCTCGCTTTGTTTTCAGTCCAAACTACAGTAATCGATTGCCGTGTGCCAGTTTGCACTTTGAAAATTGCTTAGTCAGGACTCACGAGCCGCGGCGGACTCACAAACGAGTGAGAAAACAATTCACACTATTTAGAAACAATGTTGCCCAATTACACCCGCGAAAACCTCACTAATCCCTTGGGTGATCTGCACTCAGAGCAGTCCATGTCATCTGCAAATGATATCATTGTGCAGCAATCCAGTTTATATAATATTGCCCCAAGCAAATGTGAAAATAGCCGGCTTCTGTATGATATAGATTAGCTAACTATAACTGCGCTTGGAAGCTCCTATGTGTCAAGTGATAGAGGGCAAAACGAGAAGCCAATGGTGTGAAATGATACCTATGAATATTTTACAAGTTCTCCAAGAAGCTGTAGTCTTGGTAGACCTACGGGTCTTTCCCACACTGAGGTGATTGATTCCGCTGTCAGACGACCAGTGTTCCTTGATCGGAAATTCATTCGCTATTCACAAAGTGTTGATCTCCCTGAAATTGAAGACTTTGTCATTTCCGCAAATTTTTGCTGATGCATCGGTGCGTAGGCCTTCGTCAAACCGGAAGTGACGTGGATTAAGTCAATAATTGCGACCATACTTCATGATGGCTGCACTTAAATTGTTGCGCTTTAATTAGTGAACTGTGTGGTGTACCTTTAAACGGAAGAAGAGGTCGTTCATTGCAGACCCAGCCGCTTGACAATATTTCCGGTGAAGCTGCTACAGTCAGCATTCAGCAGCTGTCCCCTTTCCCGCTGCTCCCGTGGAGTTGTGAGAGGATTCTCCTTTCCCTCTTTGATTCACGTGCTTGCCCCTGACACGTCAAGCCGCATTTAATTGACATTGGATTTAGTAACACATTGCATTGTGGGATGCGCAGGCAGCCCCCATGAATCGAATTGGGAGACTCAGAGTGAGAACTTTACCCGAGCCTCAGGGCCTGGGACCAACTGATTAACTGTATGACAATTTGCTAGATGCCTGATGGCTGTAAAACTATAAGCGGAGAAAGAAATAACATGAATAATTCACAGGGAATTGGGAGGGAGGAGCTGAGAAGAGAGATGTGTTGTACTTGTACAAATATACGCACGTATTTTCAGTCAGCAGGGTATTCGATGCAATCTAATTGTATAGAAATCTATGCATTATAACGTCTCGAGCTCTGTTCGTGAATAATCAAGTATGAAAAATGGAAGATGCCGTTTACATAATTGAAGATGATAAAATGCGATGTTCTTCCTCTGGGAAGAGAGATGTGTGTCCTCGGCTGCAATGGAGCTATTCCGCGATTCTTCCCGTCTTCCGCGAAGGGAGGTGTCTTGAGCTACGTCAGCGCTGGGTGTAACGGCTTCTGGTCCCCGCGTCGACCAAGTGCTTGACCCCACAAAAGCTCTGATCGGTAGGTCGACATGGCAAGTGGAGTACACACAGATCAATGCACACCCAATGAACTTCAATGTCAAGTGCAGACAGACTGAGAGACAAACATGTTCGTGTAGGCTTTGTCTACTAAAGCTTTTAGCTGTTCAATTTGCAATAACAACATCATGAGATGGAGGACAAATACATCCATGTTGGCATTATCATCTTATCCTATTTTATCAGAAAAAAAAAGCAAAGCTTTTATGACCGAACATTTCGTGACATACGCGCTTCGTCTGGTGACTATTCCGTGTGATACACCTTCCGGGGCCTTTGGTAGACTTTCCTTTATTCGCTCGGTGAATGACATTAGCGAGTTCGGTACAGCTATTGAATGTGAAAACTAATGAGGACTATAGCCACGAATGTATATTTGACATAATTCGCTCGCATATTTATTCATCTCAATCCGATGTTCGTGAACAACGATCATTTGGGCAATGGGCAGTCATTTAGCTTATAACGCAATAGTCTTTCAAATCACTATTAGGGCTGATGAATTAATAACCTGCAGACCCTCTCATGTTTCATTCATAGTAATTTAAGCGATAGCTGCATTTTTAGAGTCAATGTGGCTCTCCAAATTTGCACATATTTGTCAACCATCCATGTCAACATTTGATAGCAAGAAATATACATATAAATCAACTAATGAAGCTTTATACATATGCAGTGCATATATTATGTAGAGAAAACAAGCACTTGTCTTTTGCAGGGATGATAGACTTTACATGCATACTCAGAGAACCCTAATAACCTAGAGGTTAACACATACATGTAGAGTTATCACCAGTTTATCAGCAAAATTGCTTCCATGTACTTTATCCTATAGCCAATCCACGAATCGCTCCCTTTATTTCATTAACTGCTAAGGAAGCAATCATTTTCTCTATACTTCAACAGCTATGCATATCGAATAAAACAAAAGATTTCAATATATTGGATTCAATCATTATGAGTGCACAGCGAAACCAAATCAAGGTCAGTAATGTAAAAATGATCGACCCACGAATGGTGTGGATTGAAAACTCAATGATAAAACACTCGTCGTATACAATCAGTTTTCACCGAGAACTCCGTGGGTAGCATGCAGGCCCATTTGTAGCTGGTGAATTATTGAACGCTCAGAACCAGCTATGATTGGACCAACGATAGGAGAAAATGCAACCGGACACTGTGTGGCATCTGGCATTGCCCCATGGCGGTGTGATCTCCGCAGCCTAGGCGATCCCCGACATCAATTAAGACAAGTGCGCGTCAACAATGCTTGTAGTCCTTCGGTCAATTAATGCAAACGTGCATCAATCACTTTGGGTAGCTGTGCTGGCGTCGTTGGTAGAGGTACTAAAAGGAAACCAAATGCGTACTCGCTGACTTCGGGTGTATGTAGGACTGTTGTTGATAATTTGTATTCTGGTGGGAGTAATCGTTCTCCACGAATACGGGCGCCTGTGTGGACCTATGGTATGATATACATGGTGTGTCCTCTCCATAAATAATGTATTTCTTCGGTTTACACGATTAGAAAAATAAGGAGTATAATTATACGGTCGAAATTCCTAATGGAGAATCCAGATATAATATTATAATGAAAATCAGAAATTCTACGAATATTATTCTTACCCGAGCGCTATCTTTGTAATTTCGAACATCGTCAGATTGACTGTAATTATGTCTATAGGTTATATTAAACTTGGCTCTTTTATCCAGAAACTATTCTTATGTATTATCGATGTCTGATAAAAACGGCATTTGATATACCGGTAATTACTATATACATATATTATACATACGAATTAAATATATATCCACATACGATATAATGGACTTTCGCAATTCCGACCCATCCTGCCTTTATTCGTGTCTAAATGAAAGAGTTATGTAATTTGTATAATTATTGCAGGTATATGTAACATAACCTATGATAGTAGATCATTTACGACCTTATCTCGGAAGTCCTCGCTGTAGGCCTGCATGCAGTCTAATGTTCCATTATAGCACATTTATTAGGGTCGTATGATTGCTTTATAACTGATCATTTCTACCGAGTATATTCTGTATGTATACCACAGAGACTGATATTCAGTACACATGTACACGCACAGCACGCCCCAATCGACCAAATGAGAGCCAAATAAAAACTACCCATGCAAATCAAACAAGAAACTCTCAACGAAATTCTCCGTTTACACACGATAAGAGCCACTTCCAGGAAACATCCTTACCAACTGCCTTCACACCGTGAAATAGAAATAAACTCAGTAATGATGATCAATGCTAAATCAATCAATAGGACGATAGTGACTTGCCTCTTGAACTTTTCTAAAAGCTCTCAAAAACCACCAGTGTCTATATTTGAGAAGAGTGTATTGGAAAGTTACAAGATGTGTTCCTGTTTTTTTGTTTTCCTGTTTTTGGCATTGAAAGCCACACAGGCAAAAAGCTGAGAAAATGTCACTTTTCTCCCAGATACCAGTGTAGCTGTATCAGAATATTCTACATTGTGATTACAGAGATTACGTTGTGTAGGCATAACTATTACCGCTATTATTAATTTTAAATATACATGTAACGTTGTATTCAGTCATATGGTACTTTCGAAACGAGATGAAAATTCTATGCAATGTCATCACTCTTCCGTGTCATTAATTTGTGAATAGAAAAACAAAAAGACGAAAGAGGAGAGATGAAGATGCCCTGCAGTTGTAGAAGGGATATGTCAAAGTTAATATAAATATTGTATGCTGAAAAAAATGAAACTTCAAAAAGGGTGCTAGGACTTTTTGTGCTTTGATAAAACATTGTCTTAGACATAATTAACCCAAACAAGTGTATTTCGGTCACTAAGACCCATATCATCGTTTGCAAAAGATAAGTTCAAAGCATGTCTTTGATCTTCTTATACACCACCTACCTTGTT
The DNA here is from genome assembly GCA_000328365.1 of Capitella teleta. Lineage (NCBI taxonomy): Eukaryota > Metazoa > Annelida > Polychaeta > Capitellidae > Capitella > Capitella teleta. Next base: position 13,806 of record KB311970.1, on the reverse strand, counting down.
CTAAACCAGTCCTTCGCAAACGAAGGAAGGATAAAACAAAGAAGCTCAACAATATTATGATAAATTAGGGATGCATGGAATTTAAAATTTGCCAGAACCCGAAACGAGAGTTCCGGTAGGTTTGTCCTGGCCGGAATCGGTCTGGAACGTGGAACGAGAACCTCATAGAAAAAAATAAATAAATAAAGGTTTGTGGCCAAAACGCCTGTCATCAAATTCATATGTAAGCTAATAACTTAATTGAATGAAACAGCAGCCATGCATATGCTTCACACGTCTTTTATTGAGTATACTTAACTTATTGTTGATTTTCTTTTGACATTTTGTTCATGCTGATTGAAAAAAAAAAGCGGGGGTAAGGCGGGATCTCTTGTCATCCGCCACGCTGCCAGCAACGGCGAAGGTTCTCTCGCTGTTCACGCTGCTGGGTTGAGCGCACAGGTAGCGGCATGCTTGCGAAGCTAGCCACGGAACCTGTCAGCATTGGTGCCCCACCACAAAAGAGGGTCGTCCCTCATAGGCAGTTCTCGTCCGGTCTGAGCGGGGCTCCCGGAGAAATGCCCTCAGCTCTGCTGCAATGGAGCAAGTGGAGCCTTCATCAGTTGTACATTCAATGAAGGAATCAAATGCCTCCTACAAGCTTGTTGTGACCTCCGAGCGGGCACGCTTAGTAGGTTGCGAGGTTTCCTCTGATGGGGTGGGTTGCGTCATGCTGTGAGACTAAATAAAAACAAAGAACTTATGGAGGGCAACGTCCAAGCCGGGCCGCGGCATGGTTAACCCTGCTCGAGATCACGGCCGAGTCTGAGATCCACTAGTTCAAGCGCTCCCTCGGTCTCGTGTGTCACATTGTTAACCGTGTTGCGTAAGGTCCTTAACACATAGTTTTGGTTTGTTTTGTTGTTGTGATTGTTTTTTGTTGTTGTTTATTTTTTATTTTTTTTATAACCACAAATTTTGGCGGCGTGTTCCGGCACCTTAGATGTTTTTTCCCCGGAAGTGGAACTCCGGGAAAAGGCCCGGATTCCGGGGAGCCCGATCCGAAACCCGGAATACCGTGCAAGACTTTGATAAATGGTTAAATTATGTCTGGTATCATTGAAACATTATCGGTATATTTTTTCAACAGTGCTGCATAGGCAGTATTGTTCTCCATCAATAACATTGTCATCCCTGAAAATGAGCTCTGATCAGCACAATACCCTCTTATGGACATGCCATTTTACAGAAATGCGTGTACTCGATATTGTGATTCTTGAACAATGGAATTTAATCAAATTAGCAGGGGCAATGCACCATTGCCGAATCATAATCTGATCACTGTACTCGTTATACCCAATTTGTTACTAAAGGTTGCCAGGGGCCCTATAGGAATGGCTTTCTGTTTAAGCACTCGATCCTAATGCATGTGTGCATCTGTGGCTGACACCGAGATCACAATACAAGAAAACGAGCCCAAAAGTCAACCACATGTGCTCCTATTTTTAAATGCCTCAATGTGCTATGCTGGTATTATGTTTCCAACACTCAATTATCGGCTAGCGTGCACAATGAGGCTAAAACTTCATTTCTGTGACGTTTTTCTAAGGGAGACCAAAAAATATATAAAGCATGAAGAAAATTCATATTGTTGGAGAACTTTTGCAATTACCTGGTTATATTCGTGACACCTGGGAGCTAATGCAGGGGGCATTACACTCTGAGGGAAATACAATAGTTATAGTTTCTAAGGCAACCACAAGGACATTTTACAGTCTGTCGAATTCATCATTGACATAATAATCAAACTTCATGTTAGTAGTGTTGGTAGAGATGGGCGTGGCAAAATATGTGATGAATAGAGATATCCCCACCTTCCTACAAGTATAGAAAGCAAAACCCACTGAATTAAGAATCTCACAGGTGCACAATAGTCCCCGTATCATTCAAGGCTCATTACCAACTGATGCAACAGCTCCTACGTTCTCACTTTAATCTATGTTCATCAAAGAGATGCATCCCATATGCGTAATATATGACAACAATGCAACCAAAATCCTTAAATGCACCCAATGACAATATTCTCGGATACGCATGTTCATTGTTCACTTGAATCTGGCATAACCTTATATTACCTTCGGCTATCTGCAAGTATTAAGACCACTATTCAATTGTATGCTCTGCTAAAAACTGTGGCTATATACCCCAATACTTGGGGTGATATACAGACCCCACACATCAATTCATACTTTGACGTAACCAGGTCCTCTAGGTGACCTATATCTTCTTCCTCTTCTCACGTGTCAGGTGTGGTAATAGGAAGGGAGTTGTGGCGAGGACATACCTATCGAGAACAATTGTGAGGTTCTCAATCGGAGATGACAGCTCCATAAATGGATTCTCCCTCAAGGGGAACGCCCATTTGGTCAGATTCAGTTCAAGGCATTAAGGTCAAAATTTCGAGTTCTTTTAACTGAGCTGGTGCTCCTGTTTGTATGTACATAAGTATGTTTTCAATATCTGTCTCGCCTCTCTATGCTGCATATACCCACTTACACATTGAATGAAAAGATGTGATGCATTAATTCAACATCGTAGGTACTGTCACACTGTGATGTATTGTTGGGGCGCTGAATTCTCTTGAGATTCGATCATTATTCAGTTGGCTCAATTCTAGGTCTATTTGCTCAATTTTGGACCAACTGATGACACGGTAGAAAATGCCATAAAAAAATGACTTTTTGTTTATGGGATTATTCTACATACCCCTCTATTTATAGGCTCTGATCTCACACACTAACGCCATTTAGTTTGATTGAAGTTGACCTGTAAAAATCCATAGATGTTTTATATTATGTATAGTGAAGTTCTTTGAGTGTGTTTCGGACTTCCCATATGCTGAAACAAGCAAAGACATTATACACACTGATATTTCGTTATTGTACACACAGAGACACATCAATGACGTCATAAAGTACTCTGGGATATAACATTTGCAGGTAATGTGTCAATCAAACAATAGTCCATGTCATTCAACTGCATGTATATGTAGATCCTTGCAGTTCATGTTTGCACAGCTAGTCAGTTTGCCAATCAAAACATCGTAAATGATCTGTAATTTGCTTTGTGCTGTTGATCAATCGGTTCCATCCTTTTTGCTTGCCTACCAATACACGCACAACGGGTGAATAAGAGTGTGGTATACCTCCGCATGATAACTATCAGGTCCGGCGGGGTACAGCAACAATTAGAGTGAATAATGAATGATGAAGTGAACCCTCTTGATGCGATTACAGCGAGCGAGGCTAGTGACTCATTCCTTACACCAACAGTCAAGCATGAACTTTGACTTCCGGTTTCTGTGTCACGTGATACATTTTTTATGTATGACCACAGTGATGCATTTTTAAAAACTCTGGCCTTTTTGCGATTTATCGCAACCCTCTGTTACTTGCATAAGGATCGAGCATCATTGGCGTGGAGGTATCGACAAGCCTCTGCATATATGCAGTGCTGCAAACAATACCTTTTTTCATAATAAATTACAGTTTTGAATGATCATACCACAAGTTGTGCGCGTTGCCGGTCGCCATAGAACCCACCTACTCTCACATCAAGGATCTAAATTTACCCCCCGCAAAGATCGATGTCAACCCTCTGAGGTCAATCTATCGTTCTCTCGTAATCCTTGACCTCAATAACAAAAGTACATTGCTGATTACGCAACGGATTAACCATTTTGGACCGCTAAAAAGTTTCTCGGAATTTATCTTCATTTGCTTCGGTCCTGCGTTGACAGGAACAGTTATGCGAAGCCTCAAAAGAAGGTCACTAGACTTGCTCATAAATCTACCATAACTGTTGCAACGCAAACATGTTGTATCTCTTAAACTTGGCAATACAGTTTGATTGTGCATCTTTCTTTTTCTATTGAATGGCACAACATTTATACAGTTTGAACCAGGTAGACGTGCTATCAAACTTATGACTACAAACTTACGTCATAATCACCTCCGTACAATCACCTTCACGGAGAGCCCAATAAGACCCCTCTCTCCGTGGCTACTCGTGGATGCATCACATGCTCCTGGGCTAACGAATCTTCAATCAGGAACCCTGAACCTCGTCATCGTCCCTCAGGAGATGCATACCACTTCTACAAGGCCCGTGATAAATTGCTCTGAGCCCAAGATTCATCAAGGGATGAATGGGCCTTTTCTGAAATATAATGAAGTTAAGAATCCATGCATACTTAGGTGGTTTCGTGGTAAACAAGATTGTCTCGTTAATGGGTGCTTGTCGCAAAATAGTGTTTTGGCTATTATTCCGTTGGGATTGGGATATTGTGATAACGGAAGGTGCTGTGATTCACACGATTCAGTCTGTGTGTTGTTCACTTCTAATTATTTGACTACATCAATGAACATTCTAAGGAATATATGTTGAATTAAGTTGAATTTATATTTCGAGGTTCATGCAATTGTGGTAACAATAATAGTCTGAGAATTAAGCACTCAGGTTGAGAACGAATAAGCAGAATTGCATTTGGTATTTGGTCTCGCGGAAATAACCAAGCACAAGTAAAAGATGTTATATCATTATTGCTTATCCTAGATATCCATAAATTTAAAACTATTTCATAACAATAGCATGAAATGTTCCCATCAATATATTCGACCTTTAACCTTGCCGCATCCCTTACAGTACATGTAATTCCATATCCTATTCAATGATGGATCTCAGCTCTTTTTCCCCTCTGAAATTTTGACCCATTCCTAATTAAGCTGAAGATAAAAGGGTTGGACTTTGACATGATTTCAAGAGTGTGCAGTGACTTTTGTCAGATTTGTCGCTGCAATGAATAATCGCAATTCGAATGTGCAAGTAAGAAAATGCTTCGATCAGTGATCTGGAAACAAAACCGGTTGAAACCGGTTAAAGCTTACGTACAATTCATACAATTATTTAAGAATTACGATCTTAATTTATGAATCAAGTCTCCTTTTGTATTGTTTGTGACATACGTGCTTCGTAATTATTCAAAATATGTGTATCGGGGCATCGTTGATCCAGTGTACAGACCAACCGTGGTTGAATCCAATGTCAGATCTCTATTTGGATGGATAGTCATCATACAATATTCATTTCAATTTGTCAACATGGTTATGTGGGTCTAGCCTTTGCGGTCACGACATTTCTATATTCCGAATTTGTCAACAACGTTTCTATAACACAATCGAAATCTACTTTCGTGCTCTGGCGTTCCTTCGGAAAATGCTATGACGGCATTGCTGCCCAACTATACTTTGTTCAATCGATTAGCAAAACTCGAATTTCCTCAGATGTGTGTGCTCTTACTCCGCGTAATGCTATGACATAATTTTGCGGGAGCGTTTCATTGTCGTTTACCATAAAAGTACGCATCAGACTAATCAATTATAAGCATGTAAATAGATCTTTGTTCGTGGTTAATAATTCACAAGAATTGCGTATAGCATATGTGGCTAATTATAAGATATAAGTGTTAATTTTATCATATTAGGAAATAATCCACAATTCGTGAATATTATAAGCTGCATTCAGCAATCATTTATGTATTATACTCCGATTGACATCCCTTTTGCCAAACTCTCTTGCCACTTCACTGGGAAAACTCATCTTAAAAATTCACCATCGTCATTCGTCAGCTCAATAGGCAGCCGTCATTCTTCTTCTCACTTGTGTGGGCGAATGCGAAAGCGAGGCTCATGGAAACAGACGACCAGTCACCGTCGTCCATTGAGGGTGATCCTCCGGCATTATACCAGAATATATTATGTGAAAACCAATGGTTTTGCAAATAGTATCTGTACTATTATAATATATTAATATTGATACTAATTTGTGGTATGTGGTCGTGCACCCCAACTGCCCCAGGCAATTTAGAAACTAATCTTATATGGTATTTAGCCCTGAGTGCGGAGAGTAAAGTAATTTGAACAATGAGAGAGGAAAAGAGAAGTTTAATTTGAAGCCAAGCAACTAGTAGAATCCTTCATAAGCGATGCCTGAACGCGAGTGCATTATGTCTCCACAAGCGAATCTGTAATAACACATAAGCCCACTTCTCCAGCCAGGAAATTAGGGATAAGAGCGAGATCTACAATAGGAACATGATGCCAACCACCTAGCTTCCATTTCCTATGATATGAAACACTTTTCATCCTAGTGTCAACATGCAGTCTCAAAGGTTTTATATCTTTATATTTTTTGTCTAGCTATGTGCGTTTGTTATATAATTAATCTGTGATCGTGTTTAAAAATTAAAGGTTTTTTTCTATGCATGAATGACACGTCGATGGTGCACACCATCCTTGGAGACATACTTCAACGAGGGATATGAACAACGTGCGGGAAAGGGAGTCGGCTGGCCCAACACTTTATCAGACTCGCATTTCCGCTGTCCTCCTTGGACTCCCCTCGGGAGAGAAATTCGGTCGAGTACGCTGCCTTACGTTTGAGAATACCCATCTGCACAGCACGGCAGGTGGGTCCGAAGGGCGACTGACAGTTCACTTAGGTCATTGCAACGATTACTGAGGCAGAATCACGTTTTGAATTCCCGGTCACTTTATGTTGCTCTATTCCTGGCTGTATTATTGGATCAATCTTCTGTTGCGCGCGGTGGGCTCATTAATAATTCATGACGTCACAGCGAGATAGAAAGAGCGCGTGCGCGTGGAGCTGCAGCTCATGTACTTAGCTGCGGAACAAGTTGGGGGCGCACATTCGGAGGCGGGAAATTGACTATAAGAGTGACGACTCGCTCCTGTTCGTTCTTCAGTTTCAGGAAGCAGACGATTGCGACAATATGACCAGAACGCTGGACTTCTTCTTCTTCTTCGCGGGAGTTGCCATGGCAATTGGCGCCAACGGAGGCAATGCTATGCGCATGGATCTCGCTACCTTGCTAAGGAATAGAGAACAGCAGCAATTGGAGGCACCCCAAAAAAGAACAGACACAGGTAAGGAGAAATAGATACTTATAGTTATACTTATAGTTAACTTACAAGTACCCGAAATGAGAGTATTTTCACGAGCGGCTGTGTACATGAAGAGTTAGGGTACTAAAGCGCCGGCTATTTCCCTCGTGCACATTTCAATGGTGCAGCCAATTAGGCACGTTTGGAAATTGGGCTAAATATGCCGTGATTTTCGAATAAAATTATTATCCACCTGATAGATAAGAGAACCATGTATGGCAACACAGAATTAACTTGAACAGTAAAGGAGAGAAAAAAAGATATGGAACGGGCGTCTATAGACGTACAACCATTGTAAACAGGTCGTGTAAAATATTCAAAGCGGCTCCAAAACTGTAGAAGTAATTACCATAGGTGCCTATATGCATTGCATCGGTTCCACACTCGCGCTAATGACGGGGAACGAAAGCTTAGCAATGTTTTCCTGTGTAAAACGAGAACTGAAAAATATACGAAGTCTTTTATGTTTCGCTAAGTACCATTTATACTTGATTGGTGTGTACCATCGCATCGTGAAATAACTGAGCGATTGTCTCCTGTGTTTTATAAGCCGTAACCCATTGAGCTTACATCCCAGGTGCGTGAGTGATTACAGGTAAGACTAATTATGAGAAGAATTGATGGCTCCTTTTTCGTTATCTAAGATATTAAATGGTATAAGCGGGATTATTCAAAGGTATAGTTGGTTAAACGTGTAATCCCACCCTGTGCATGTCAACGTGCCTTGCGTCACACGATCTATGTGCGTATACAGATTCCTCAAACAGAGCAAAACCCCCGGTGTCACCTGCTAAGGGCTTTCGAAGGAATCCAATAAAGCTACCCTGTGATTCTGTCGGCATCAAAATCTCATTTTTATCTTTAAAACTTTGCTGGGAAGAAGATACGCAACGAAAGATGTATTGTAACATCAGGGTAGTTAGTTACAAGCATATCGGTCAATTTACTTACTGCACTTTTGCTTGTTTCATTATGCATGTGGCTAAAACATGTCCACAATGCAAACCGGGGGAGGGAGAGATAACAACAAAAACCCGCACATGAACCCTGATTAAGGAAACCGTACCCGCAATGTTCCGTGCTGCGGTCCCACGCTGACAATTCTGTCCAATTTTCAGAAATGGTGTAAACCTGTCCACAGCCCTCAGAAGCTGCGGCGAACGCCCATTAGCACAACAATATCGCCTTAAAATGGGGCATACACGTTATTGTATGGGACGAGTTTCATTTGCTAATGACTTGGCGTGTTCTGGGTAGCGATCATGGCCCCATTCGGAGGAGAACCCAGACTGGACAGCCACTTGAACCAGACCGGAAATGAAACATACCGGATGAGAATCACAGGGGATTTCTCCTTGGTTGAATTTCATGCGCTTAAAGGGTCGGATTGGAGGGTCTTGAGTCTGTAATAGGATGGCGATTCAGTGGGTCTTCTTAGTGGTGTAGCTGTAGAGAGAGGTTTTTCGCCGTTTTCACAACACCTGCACCGCACCATTTTATCATGTTTAGTGTCTTCCTGATGGTGTGCGAAAGCAGACGGGTTTGAGCAACTATGCAGCCGAGGGATCAATCCATTGTAGTCGCCCCGTGTTTTATCGCTTGTTTAAAGACTCGACACTTTTGGCGAAGGGAAGAAAAATACTAGCAAGGATCTGCTGGCCCTGATGGATTGGCTTTGGGAACACTTGACATAATCCGAAATGCGAAAAGGTTTAAGGTTTTTATGGGGTTTAGATCGATTTAGTGTTAAACAATGTACAGTTCCAGACAAACCCTTTGCCTTGGCTCGGTTGGAAGACTTTTTGGGGAAACACCAATACGATACATATTAACATGGTTTTAGGACAACTAAGATGAATTGGTCATTCCATAGAAAGTGTATTATCTTTCTAATCTCTTTCTACATGTACAGCAAGTTAGTAACAAAGAGATTCCCTTAGATATGTACTCAGGAGATTTGCACAGCGCGGCTGAAGTATTACAAGCTTCCCTGCAAAGACAACAAGAGCTGATCAATGGAATCAATCATTTCTAAATCTCATCATGAAATATTAAAAGCTGGAGATTCCGGGAAGAGCGATGGTCTCTTGAACCTTAAGAGGGTTTCAATCTTCCATTAGATCCCGGGATCAGATCCTAATCGATGAAAGGGCGTGGTCGCTTGCTGCACGAATTCCGCCGAAGTGTTCCGAATTATTAAGTGGTGTTCGGTTGAAGCGTGGTTGATGCGCAAATGCGTTCTTGCTTTCTTTCTATGATTCTCACCCGGTTGATCAAAGCAAAGGAGCACATGTCCGCTTCCTTCTAACCATTACTCAATTGAGAATTGACCGACGGTCAGTAGCAATAGTGTTATGTACAAATTTTGCAAGCATATTTTCTGTCGAGGCCAAGGTTGTTTATGAGTGTCGTTGAAGATGTAGTGTTAGAGTAGCCTTACTGCCATCGGTTCCCCAAGGGGTGATAGACTGACTGTTTGTACATCAATGCCAGCTGCCTTCTACATCTCGCTAATGGCATATGCGATGCCGTGATGGAAATTTGCCGCCAAAAAAAAAAATCGAAATTGTTCGTGGGGCCAGGCGACCTGCGTGGGGGAACCGTCTCTTGCCAGTATATTACAATTTCTACACTTTTTATTTCTCTATTTACAGTCGGAAACCCATGCCCCTCCGCCGAGAAGCCATTCCCATGCAAAACTGGCAACACTTGCATTCCCATGGCCTACGTTTGCGACGATAACATCGACTGTCTGGAGGACGGTTATGATGAAGAAGCGGAAGTCTGTACCGCAGGTGAGGTTACTTCCGGTCTCGTGGGATCACGTGATGTGTGTACCAAGCAGAGAAAAGGAATGTGGTACCAGGTGTGGGTTGACACAAATTGAGTAATGGAGTGTCATACCTTTTATAATGTATAGTGCTTGATTACCTGAGCGCAGCGCGAAGCTCATCATTTCTGTAGATTGGAATTTTGATGATTGATAAGCTGTAACATGGCTATGAATAATTATTCTGGTCCTTTGATAATGTTTACACATTCGCACTTTTAAAAGCATCCGTACACATTGGGAACACGTGGCCAGAACATTGTGGTTTTGGCCTGACATATGAAGGCTACAGTACTAGTACATGCATGTTATTTTTGCAGCCCTATATTAATTATATACTGTTTGGTCAGTTCTAATTGAATTGGATTATTATGCCATGAATTATTACTTTATTATTCAAAATTGCAAGTTAACTCGAATGAAACAAAAGCGGAATTTGTTTCTCAATGTGTCTTGTTCTTTTTTTTTTTTTTTTTTTTTTTCCTATCCAGCCCATCGCCCTCCATTTGACGAGATCAGAGATTTCTTAGAGTCCGAGAAACACTGGATCATGCCCATGCTATTCGGAGACAAGAGCCAATACAAAGTCGCCCATGGATTGGCAGGTTAGTTGATCAATTACATGTATAATTAGGATACCTGTACTATGCTATCTACTAGACATGCATGCAATATTGTATTTCGAAATTCATAGCGTACTCTTGATTTATGAATAATGCATTTGGGGCTTGCCTACTCGCTCTATTGTCCTTTGTTCCTTCAGTGCCCATTGTCCTTTTGTGTCACAGAATGCCTAATTCTGGATGGTCTATACATCCATGATTGCGCAGAGTTATCATTACAATGGTGTTCTTCTCTCTACAGTGAGCCAAACGGTTGATGATTTCAAACGCAGAGTCGGACTCAGCAGCCACGAAATCGCAAACCTGAGAGACGCACTGAAAGCAGTGAAAGAAGGAAATGAGGCTGAACTGGAGATGCTTGGCATGCCGCATTCGTCGTGGAATGAAGTTTCCTATATATTCTCGAAGCTTATCAAAAGTGGATTCACGGCCTGAATTCAGAAGGAGAAGAAGCACCAGCGCCCCTCAATATACCAGCATCACAGATTTCGTTTGACTTTCATGGTTTGAATTTTTGAAAATGATAATGAGGCTGTGTTCATAAATTTGAAAAAAAAAAGTTTACTCAAATCGAATTATTTCTCAAAAGGATTTATGATGAACATTCCGGGGCAAGGATATGTATATAAAATATGTTTTGTTTTATTCCATATAAACCTTGCATTAATTCATTGTTGCTATTTTATTTTGTGCGTGGCTTCTCTCTCAAAAACACTGTGTGTGATGGTATCTTTCCTAACAACGAGCCTATTTCTGATCATCCGCTTTGTTCGTTTCTTTACAAGGTGGGCGGTGGTCATTTTGGCACTCCATGGACGAGATTTAAAAAAAATCATTATTGGTGCGCTTAGAGAATGATCGAACCACGAATTTAGAATGTAGATTATCTAACCTTCCAATTAAATTGATTATTTAGACGAAGCAGAATGAGTAGAAAAAGGAGAATGAACCAGAGGGATGAATAACAATATTTCCTCTTGTTTCTGGATGATTTTCATCGACGAACATTCATCGAAACAAAACACACGAGTGTTGAAGTGCCAGACCGCATGAACCATAAAAAAACTACAGACAAGCGAGGGGGAAAAAGTATGAATTATACATATATTTTATCACACCGATTACATCACATGTCCATTACATGTCCATTTCAGCACACATGCATGCCAGTATTGGATACAAAAGTTAAAGAAGATAGGATATCCCGCCATGAATCTCACATAGACATCTACGCCTGGTATTATCTATCAATTTAATCATAGATAGAGGTCGATTATTTTGTGATTTTGTGATATAATTCGTCAGTGACTCTGCAGTGCTGCCCAACTACGTAACAAGGCCAGACGCTGTGTACTACTACTACTGTCATGGTAGTATGCAGGAAAATGAACCCTTGGGATTTATTGATAACAGTAGGGGGAAACCATAGTCCCGAGCTTCCGTTCTGGCGCTCGTATCACCCTAACAGGTAGCGTGGAAAGTTGTAGAGTAAGAGTTGTAGACCCAACAGTTACTACCATGAGTAACAGACACAAGATGTTCTATAGACGTTAGTAGACCTGCGATAACTACCGAGTATAGCAGAGGTTGAATAAGCCCATGAAAAAAAGGACCAAGAATAGACCACTGCGCGTCTTATACTGATAAGTTGAAGGCAGACAATTTCGCACAGTATAATTATTTTGTTCATTCCAATAAAAGTTCTTTAGCACTCAGTAACAAGTTAGCGAAGTATATGGAAGAGGTTTTGGTCATATTAAAGCAATGACAGCATCTGTTGAAACACAATCCTTTGATTGCATATGCATTATACATTATGCACAATGGGTTTCATAAAGAAGAGCATAACGACCCATGAACGTAAATGCACGCTTCTACGCATTTGGCAGTCGGTAAGCAAAACTGAGGCTTTGACACTTCCTCTTGCATAATTGCGCAATGTTTTGTGACAGTCCGGACACACACGCAGTTATAATTATTGCATAACATCGACGAATATACCCTTAAATTGATCCGGTGATTGATATAGATGCAACTTTCGGGGAAATATGAAAGACTGTTGTAGGTATGTATATCAAAGAGACAAAGATCTAGAATTATTCAACAAGTTGGCGCCATGCAACGATTGCAATGGAACGCTCTCGCTCCCGTGAATAGGTAGGCCACAAAATATTAGAACCTCGAATCCAATCACTGTGCAGAAACAAAAATAACTATTACCAGCTGTCACATTTCTCGTGCAAAAGCAAAATGTACCAAATTTGCGACAATGAAAATCCTTGACTTTATCGCAAAACTTTTACATAGAGAACATGCATGGATTAAATCCCACGTGGGAGGCTATCAATCATGGTGGGTACAGCCTATAAGTAAGACAACTTAGCGAAGAGCGATTTGCTATGTATATCCTCGAGTATCTCTCGCATCGTTACGTCATCGCTACAGTCGTTTGTAATTAGTGGAGGATTTTTGTTTTCAGTGAAGCTATAATATAGTTGTCGTGGCTTGATTAATGGTTGCAGAGTGGCATCTAGAGTGTTATAACTACAGCATAATTATTATGAAAATTCGCATTCACGATGGTTGTAAATTGAGTGTGAAATCTTGAAATTTGTCGGTTAACTACATATCTTAACAAAGCTACCCATCACTTGTTAATAAACAATTGAATCACCCGGTATTACGAAGCCTGTCTTTATGCGTGTCACTGATTTTTACGTGAATAATTACTAATTATTCAAAATATGCACAATTATTTGCTTGGTTGTTTATCTTTTCTGGGGGAGTAAATTTATTTGCATCCAAATCCTGACCTATAATTTGTATATGATTTATAGTTCGTATGTGTTTAGGCACATGCAATTTAAGAAATAGATAATAGAATATAGAATATAATGCAATATTATACATTTTCCGTTTGTGAAAGCACATGTATTGGCAGATTCGGTGGATCTTGATCAACTAGGAACAATGGGAATACTCGGTTAATCGGTTATTGTTAGTGTGCAGTTTGGGTTCCGACAGAAAAGTGTCACCGTTCTAGTTTAGCCCCCCCCCCTCCCCCATCCACACTGACGTCACCACATTTGGCGATGTGGATGAGATGTGGGCTAAACAAACACCACGCTAACGGATTAAACCACAATGCACTCGGGCTTTATTACTAAACATGGTTACCTCCTCCGTTAGGGGAGGTTATGTTCACTATACATGAGCGTTGTTTGCCTGTCTGTTCATGCATCTGTGGTGGTGCGTACTCTATGAGTACATGCCTTTTAGTTTCACATAGAACACAAAACAGTGGACATCGCAGTAATTAAACGTAATTTTTTTTCTACTTTTTTATTCTTGT
>KB311963.1:65341-85530 GCA_000328365.1 Capitella teleta | reverse complement strand
TGTTTCTACGCGACAAATGAATATCTGCAATGACACACTCAAAGTTGTCGCACTTCAGCGGACAAGATAACCTGTTACTAATATTATACATGTAGCCATTGAATTTGTGTGAAACAGCTTTTAAGGTGACTTTAGTTATTGCAATGAATGGCTTTGTGTTGAAAATAAGTGATATAACACCGATCGGGGCATTTGCTGGAACAGTCTTCATAGAAAACTAAATTGTGAGCTTTCTGGGGGCCGGATTTCATTGCAACTGAAAGAAGGGCCGCGGGTTAGACCCAGAGCCCTCGCGGGCCGCCAGATGCCGACCCCTGATATAAGGGTTACTAGCTTTCTATATTCTAATCGCGCTTTAGCACAACAACGACCCTGCATGTATACATGTATATGTATATATAATACGAAATTAATATACATGTGTACTAAGAGGCAAAAGAAACGCATTGTACACTATTTTTACGAGGTTTTGAATGCATTTCATTTGCAGAGATGTTGACCAAATTTCAGTCAAAAACAAACTGTTTTTAAATAACTATTTTCCTTCGTAGAATAGCAAGACGTAAAACGTGAGATTCACGGGCTCAATACCGGGTGTGTCCACCTCTCGCGTCCAAGCATTCCGCGCATCTTCAGCGCATGCTATACTCCGCTATACTTCTCCGGATGCAACCTCTCCTGTCCTGCCAATCCACATTATCCAGGCAAATCCGAGTCTCATCTGTGAAGAGGACGTTTCTCCACTCTGTAGGGTCCATCTCTGTAGGGTCCATCTCTGTAGGGTCCATCTCTATATGGTCCATCTCTGGTGCAATCGTGTCCACTGAAGATGACGATGGTGCCTCTCAGCATTCGTGACTGTCCCTTGGGGGTCGTCATGCAGTACGGAGGCCGTCCGCGGTGGAACCATTATCAGCAGCGTAAGCGGCGAATGCATGAGACGTAAGGTGTTATGGCCTCGTTAGGTCGTACAGACTGCTCACATCTCTTTAATATTGCTGGTGACTTTAAGCATCTGAGCATTAATTGTGCGACTATTAAAAAGTACAAATTGTATCCTATATAATTGTACATTTTGCGCTCTATTAAGGAATGGCTTATTATATATATATATATATTATTATTATTTGCAACCAAAAAGAGCAAGACTCAAGGTATAGAGATGTTTGCAGCAGACGCTTCATCCGCCAGAGATGGATCGACATAATTATCATCATCAATTTATTCATGCCATTCATTGACATATATTTTCTCAATATTATTTATAATGACATAGAAAGGGGAGAAACCCCCCCCCCCCAAAAAAAAATAAATATAAATAAATAAATAAATAAATAAATAAATAAATAAATAAATAAATAAATAAATAAATAAATAAATAAATAAATAAATAAATAAATAAATAAATAAATAAATAAATAAATAAATAAATAAAATACAACGCTGATAATAACGAATGATAGGAGATGCATCCCAAAAGACGAAATTAATACGTCTTTTGACCGAGAGATATTAAAGCATTAGCGTACACTTGCTGTGGGATAATTATGCTAGCTAGAGTAGACTACTTTATGTACGAATAAATGTAAAGTTCATCTCAGTTGGCGGCACTGATTGTGTAGTCTTTTTACTCAGCGTCAACTGCGACTGTCGTTTGCTTGGTTGAAATTCCCGCCACTATGACGTCACAATTTGCATATTCATGAATGCGTGACACAATTTCAGCCAATCAGATGTCAGAGATGTGTGCTGCTTCTGCTCGATCATCGGTAAGCAGGTTTTGTTTTCGATCCATCAACAATACTGGTGTTATTTCCACGAGGCAACGAATAAACATATTATAATACTAGAAATACAATCATGAATATATCTGCGAGGTTTGTGCTAATTTGTGTGGTCTTCCCGTGAGTCTTTCGCTGAGAGATTCCTCATTTTCTTACCCCTCTCTCCCAATTCATGCACATGTGTTGGAGCTGCGAGGTTTCTCTCCACCGTTGACCTTTTTCTCTTCAATCTATGTCGATTGTTGTTGACAAAGACGACGCCAAATGACGTTCTCGGTCGTTATCACCTATCGCTTTATCTCCTAGGTAACCGCTGACGTCCAGCGCAGCCCTTACTGGTCCCCTGTACCTCCTTAGGTCTACCTGGGGACAGAATAGTTTTCCCTCCATAATTTGACGGTGCAGTCAACCATCATTGCCATGCCTTTGTTGAAGAGGCAGCCGTTTGTCAAGAGCAAGCCGCCTCCGGGGTTGCAACCTGATGACGAGGTTTTCTTCTGTGAAGCAACAAAAGAAATATTCACAGATTATGAGTGAGTACATTATGATTCTGATCAAAACATTGCCGTTGGACTGGCTGAGTGAGTCACAATTGCTGAATTATGTAATTGACAATTAGAATGTTATTGACAATTGATCACATTTCGAGTGCAGTGAGTGAGTTTGATTCATCAGTGTTGTTGATTGTTCAATAATTTTGGAATTTTAAACTTCAAAATTCATGCATTTAGAATTTTAGATATTTTTGTTTTATTTTTAGGAAATTTTTCGAGCGCGTTATTTTATGCAACAGTTTAGTATGGAGCTGCGAGATCACTGGACGCTCCGGCCTCACGTACCAAGAGGCGCTCGAGTGCGAGCAGGCGGCCAAGAAGCGCCTCTCCAGTTTCCCTAGCAACCTCCAAAAACCAATACTGTTCCTCGCTACACGCACGTACAGGGGACGTCTGAATGAATTGAACGACGACGTTTTTGTGTTTGCGAAAGACAGATATTTTATCGGAGAATCTGTCGAGGTCACTCAACAGAATCAGAAGTAAGTTCTGTCACGAATTCTAAATTTGGTTCTTGATCTTCCTGTCACAGAATCAACTGCAAAGTGGTGCAAGTGATTCCGCCCGAAGAAGAGAAAAAAACAGAGACAGAGAAGACGAAGCCAGACAGTGACGCCGATTCAGACGTCATCTGCTTGGATGACTCACAGCCCTCGACCTCGGAGCAAACGTGAGTCGTTGCCGGATCAACATAATCTTACGCTAACCGATAACTTTCAGTTTACCTTTGGAGGCGGAGCCGCTCGATCCTTGCGTGTATCAATATGTCGTTCAAGATTGCAGCAAACAGAATATTTACATCGTCACAAACGAATTCATCGCGTATGCTGGGAGTCATTGTTATTTTGTGAATTTATACAATTTATTTTTAATTTTAGGAGAAAGAAAGGGTTGTTCACTCGGGACAAATGCAAGTTATATCTCAAGCAGAATTGCGAAGCCATCGACGGCATTTGGAGGGTGAAAGAAAGGGTCATGAAGCGCTTCAGTTTACGCGACGCAAAGTTTTCTTCGATGTTTGGCGGTCCAATGCCACTTTTTGAGAAGTGTGAAAAGGTTGCGAGGAAGAAACCGGGACCCAAATCAGGCTCCAAAGTCAAGTCTCCAGCTGGACCAGCCGCCCTGCTCAGCGCTGAAGACAAACTCATCCGTGAGGCGAAGAATGAAATGAGAAGGAAAAAGAGAAAAGAACGGGCGGAAAAGAAACGCAAGGAGCTCGAAATGGAACAAGAAGGTTTTTATTTTTAATTCCTCTTTTATTTTTATTTTATTTTAATTATTTTTTTTCCAGCCCAGAAAATTCGAGCAATGTACGACAAAATGCGAACAATGTCCGCGGAGGAGAAAGTCAGCTTTAAAGAGAAAATGAAACAGGAAAAAATGGAGGATAAAGAAAAGAAGAAAGCAGAATCGAGACAAAAATGGGAAGAAGAGAAATTGAAGAGAAAAGAAGAAAGAGATAAAGAGAGAGAGAAGCGTAGAGAGGAGAAGAAAGTTAAAGAAGAACTTCTTAAAGAATGGAGCAAGCCCCGAGATGACATGGAATGTGACGACTTAAAGGTAACGGATCAATCTCGATGAAGGCTTTCTTGAAACCGTTGTGATCTCAGGACATGCCCATGGCCACTCCTGTCCGCACCATCATCCCAACTGAGCTCTTTGGCAACGCTGTCTTTGTGCTCGAGTATCTCAATTGCTTCAGCACTTTGTTCGATATCCGAGATGAATTTCCTGATCTCATATCTCTGGGTTCGTGAGCTGAATTTGATAATTGAGATTTGAGATTATTGTTTTTGTTTTTTTTCTTCTGTTTTAACAGAAGCGTTTTGCAAGGCTTTACAGGACACGGATTCACGTGGCATGTATGCAGATTTGCTGAGAATTCTGCTCACGGCAATCTTCCGGATGCAAGACGAAGAAGAGGAAGATTGCGAGGATGAAGAGGACTCTGGTGACGACCGTCAGCCTCGTTTTCATTTTTTGTAAATCTTGCGAATTTCAGTTCCGGCCGAGTCGCACGAAGCGTCAAATTACGGACATTTGATACGCGAAGCAGTGGCTGCCTCTCAACTGCCCAATCAGATCTACAGTAAGAGTGATTATGCTCGGTTAAAAAGTAGCTGTGATATTTATTAACAGGCATGGCATTGCGACAGTTGCCGGTTGATCCGTTCACTCTGTCTGAGGTACTTCGACTTCATTTGTTGTCGTCTGGGGCAACTACTGCTTTGGGGAACATCCGTTGGCAGTATCAGCAGCGAGGGGGCTACACAGCGTGTGATGACCCTGGCTTGCAGTTGAAGAGAAGTGCGCCGGGGGTCATGAAGGCTTTGGCCGAGGGCAACGCCTTCGATCTCGATCCTGGTTGGTTGTTTTTACAAATTTGTGATTTAGAAAAGTTTGTTTTTTTGTTTGTTTTTTTACTTTCCACAGAGTATAAATTGAAGATCTTGGAAACGTTGATTCACCAGCTGTTGACTTTTGTCGGCTGTCGGGATTTCATTGACGACAACATCGAGAGGATTCGTGGCGTGAAGCAGGATTTGCGTCACCACCAATGGGCGGAGGACCGGAGGCGCAAGGAGGAAACGACCTTCTGGTGGAAGAAGAGGGCGGAGGAGAGGGCCAGGGAGAAGG
Organism: Capitella teleta; assembly: GCA_000328365.1. Classification (NCBI taxonomy): domain Eukaryota; kingdom Metazoa; phylum Annelida; class Polychaeta; family Capitellidae; genus Capitella; species Capitella teleta. The sequence continues at coordinate 80,555 of KB311963.1, read as the reverse complement.
AGATGGATGCACAGAAGAAAGAAGCCAAGAAGAAGGAGAAGGAGGAGAGATTGATCGCCGAGGAGAACGACAAGGAAGTGAAGCAGCCGGAAAAGAGATCCACGCGTCAGCAGGATTTGAAGGACAGGGAAGAGGCCGCCAAAGACCTCCCCGAGAAGAATATCGACTGGGAAAAGTTGACTCCGGAAGACAGGGAAAAGATGAAAGCAAAATACTTGAAGCGGGAGATGGAGCTGAATCGGTTGATCTTGGATCTGCAGCACGGCACGGCCATCTGTCCCGTTGGCAGGGATCGGACGTACCGACGCTTCTGGGTGTTCAAGAGCGTGCCCGGGTTGTTTGTGGAGGACCACGAGGAGCACATCTCTGAGGAGTGCCTCCGACCCGTGCCTCAGAAGGACCCCGAGGGCAACAGCGACAAGGAAAACGAGTCTTTTGACAGCGGGAAGGGTCACTCAGACCAAGATAAATCTCAAACGGAGAAAACTGTGCTTGTGTCTGAAGCGGATGTTGTGACGATGTCAGTGGACGAGCAGATTGCCAAACGCAACCAGCATCAGTGGCTGTACTACCACTCTCCGCAGCAGATGGACGCCCTAATTGACGCACTGAATCCTCGTGGCCTGCGGGAGGGACCCCTGCGACAGGCCCTCATCGAGCAGAAAGCGCTCATGGTCGAGTGCATTGACAAGTGTCCCGTGAACGTTCTCAGCATCTCAACTCCCGACGAAGACAAATGTTTGACTCAGCGATTCCACGAACTGAAGTCGCGAAACAAGAAGACCCAGGGTTACGTGCACAACGGCTCAGCTCGCGAGTTCATGGAGCTGAACCTGCGCGAGATGATCCTGGATATCGAGGAGCGCATTTACCACGGGACCCTGGGAAACTTACAGGTCAACGACCGCATTGCCTGGCGGGATGCCATCGAGAGCGGCAGCTACAGCACAGGGTGTGCGATGGAATCGTGGAGCAAGGGATTCACTATTCCTAATGGGTAAGCACTCTAGGGATTCATTTCACTTCTTATTAATTGTTTTAACTCAGCGATCAACCGATGGAAATCGAGGATGACCGGCCCAAGTGCCACCCGGTCGTGAAGGACATGGCTCAGGCGATGATGCAGATAGGACGCATGATAGAACAGAGATATCTGCAGCAACCTCTCGGTTCGTGATTTGTGCCGATTCCAGCCGATTCATCATTATTCGTTTCGCAGGATCGGCTAAACCCGATCGGAAGAAAGGGAAGAAGAGAGATGAGGAGGCGGAAGAGGAGGATCCTGGGAAGAGGAGAGATGATTGGGAAGCGTCTCTGCGATCCGCCTCCAGTCTCCCTCAGTTGTTTCTGCATTTGGCCGTTCTGGAGAAATCTGTCATCTGGTCGAAATCTGCTCTGCACGCGAGATGTCGGATCTGCCGTCGCAAGGGAGATGCGGAGAAGATGCTGTTGTGCGATGGCTGCGATCGTGGTCATCACATGTACTGCCTTAAACCAGCTGTGAAGGTGAGAAACAACTCCACCGTGTGAGCGGTCCTTCAGTTCATGTTTGCTGTCGGTGCTTGTTAAAATGCCAGGTTTTAATTTTTAGAGATTTTATTCATATTTTGCAGAAGGTTCCCCTGGGAGATTGGTACTGCATGGACTGCAAACCGAAGGAAGTCGTTCGCACGCCACGTAAGCGCAGGAGGAGCGTGTTTGAGGAGGAAGAGGAGGAGGAGGAGGAATCCCACGCCTCATCCGAATCATCACAGGAGGAGGAAGATGGAGAGTGAGTTCATCAGGTGCAATGTTTGAATTTTGATTCATTTGAATCCTTTCTGTGCAGTGAGGATACAGAGGCTGACACTGAGGAAGACGAGGAGGAGGAGGAGGAGGAGACTGAAGAAGAAGAGGAGGAGGCAGAGGAAGAGGCTCCTAAGATCAAGCTCCTCTCGCGAAAGAAGCCAGCCGCATCTTCCTCCGGCCGATCCACACCAACGTCCTACAGAAGCAGCGGCCGATTGCGTGCGTCCATCGAACCGACTGAGCCACCAAAGGCCAGCCGCAAGAGCTTAGAAGAACGGCCACCTAGTCGGAATAGACGGAGTACTGAGCCGGCTAAGCCACCCAGCCGTCCATCATCAAGAGCTGGCCGGCTAAGCTTAGAACCAGCTGAGAAACGAGCTAGAAGAAGTCACGAACCGACTGCTTCCAAGCGACACAGCATGCCAGTTGATGAAGGTACCATCATCCTCCCTCCATTTCATTCCATTTCATTTCATTCCATTTCATTCCATCGTATTTTATTTCATTCCATTTTATTTCATTCCATTCCATTATATTTTATTTCATTCTATTCCATTATATTTTATTTTATTCCATTTCATCATATTTTATTCTATTTCATCATAGTTCATTCCATTTCATCATAGTTCATTCCATTTCATTATATTTCAATAATTTCATTTCATTCCATTTTATTTCATTATATTTCATTTCATTTGCAGAGAGTCCTGAGTCAAAGAAGCGCGTGTTGAGTAAAAGCAGGAACAGTGAGAAGACAAACGTCCAGAAAATGGTTGAGAGTTTGGTGGATGAGTTGGCTCAGAGGGATGAAGCGTGGCCGTTCATTAAACCCGTCCTCCGCAGAGATGTCAGTTAATTTGCGCCAAATCCAACATTTTTTCATGGCTGAATCACAAATTTTTTTTTTTCAGGCTCCCGACTATTTTGACATCATAAAGAAACCGATGGATTTCTCGACCATCCGAAATAAAATCAATCGCTACGAATACAGCCGCCCCTCGGACATCCTTGAAGATGCCCGTCTGGTGTTCCGTAACTGCGACCAATACAACATGCCCACCACCCCAGAATTCCAAGCGGGAAAGAAACTTAGCAAATTCTTTGAAAAACGTATCAAAGATCTCAAAATTGAGGTCAAAGTTGAAAGTGTTCGTACTCCAGTTAAGAGCTCAGCTGCCCCTAAGCGGTCAGCACGCACAAAGTAGCCGCTATGTCACATTCCTTTTTCCATAGTGTTCACTCAGGCTTATCGGTAGTACATCCACGTACATCAGAATGTCGAGTGGGATTCACCTTTCTTTGTTTCTGGTATTTATATTTTGTATAATTACTCGTGTGTATTGCTTTCTGTCTGTTTGGAATTATGTTTTTCAATAAAATATTTGACAGAATTTATTTCTGGCTTGTTCTGTGTTGTGACGAAGGCGGTTCTCAAATCCCTGCTCCGAAGAATAGTTCCCGGGGCTTCTAAATCCTGCATTCAAGACTGATCAGCGGTTAACGATTAATTTCATTGATCTGCCTCGTCACAGAATTTACGATCATAACGTATCGTAAGCAGTGAGACAGTCTAGTCTTGTAATTCTCAAAATTCTCAATGGGCAATCAACTTTCTTTAGTCTGAAGGTCTCCGTATGAATTATAGAGTTCTTCAGTCTGGGTCGCTGCTGGTATATGGCTGAGTGAATTTATGGCTCGCGTACACTTTCCCTATTCTTTAATAAATAAGTGTTCTTGATCTGTTGATGTCATGCCATGACAAACGCCGAGCCACGTCAACGTCACGCGGGTGCCAAGGGGAGGCTGCCAAACGCCCCCCCCCCCTTCCCAGTCTCACCGTCAGCGGTGGCGTTCATATCATCTTACTTTTGATAACGAGGTTTTAGTATAACATGTATGCTGAGTTGAGTTGAGCCACCCCCCCCCCCACCCTCCCTTCGCCACATCGAGAGGTGTGAAGAGTAGACGTCTAATTGAAAGCTAGATATAGTGTACCACTCACAGTACTTGAACACTCTAAAATAGTCAATCGTAAACATATAGAGGAGACAGTGGACCACTAATTTCGGCTCCAAACCACTCGCTTATCAGATCGATGGCACCGGAGAGATTACGTCGGATAAGAAGCGCAAAGTCCTAATATCAACGATTCGCGATTTGCTTGCTTTTCATTAGTGAGAATAATCATGGCGGCTGAACACACACTGGGCGGATCGTCGTCTCCTCGCACGATTACGGTGATGTTGGCCGTGGACAAGAGCATCCAGGCCCAAGAAGCCTTCGACTGTAATTATACCAAAAGCGGTTTTGTCTTCATGTTGTTTTGGTGTGTTTAATTGTGTGTTCCAGTCTACGCCGACACCCTCCATGTTCCTGGAAATAGAGTGGTCCTCGTTCATGTTCCTGAGGGGCCCACGGTGAAGTTATCAGGTGATTTTACCCTTCGTCGCGTCATGTACAGATCCTGTTAACCCGGTTATCCGTTATATTCGCAATCCGCTTATCTTAGGATTCAGCAGGACTTCCTTTTTATTCGCTGTAAAAATGGCTGTGTAATTGTGAAGTCTATTATCCGGTTTTCTCACTTAAACAGCCGTTTCTTGGAAACCTAGAATACACCTGCGTTTAGAATGACGTCATTCGTGATACCTTATCACACAATGTCTGATTTCAGAGGGAATGCATCTGCCGGACGGAGAATGGCAAAAGATGAGAGATCACGAGAAGAAAGAAACCTCCCAGTTGGTCAAAATATTTGCGGACAAGATTGCTGAGAAAAAGGTCAGCGTTTCTCGGAGGACGTTGTTGTGCGGAATGCCCAAAGCGAGAATATCTGATGACCTCTCCTCATAACAACTGGGTTCTGTATATGCGCCATTAACGCATGGGCAGGGTCTATGCTGATTGGTCGAGAGCCACAGCTGGTGATATAATTGGCCATAAATCTTTAAAATGCAATCGATGAAATTCTGGGGAAATCTGCGCCCAATAACTTCCCTTCGGGGACTAAATCGTCGGTCGAGTAATTTATAGGAACTAGGAATAAATTTATGGGAATTAAAGTAAAGTTTAGAAATACGTGAATCTCCCCCCCCCCCAAAAAAAAAAAAAGAAAATCAGAACCACAGATCTAAATTCGTTTAATATTTAGTTTAATTCATGGATATATTTTGAACACTTGGTCATTACTTAATACTTATTATAATTATAGTTGTGATAGTGATGTCAAAACAACCTTGGAATTTTATGCTCGTCTACCAACTAATTATAACTAATCTAGCTCAGATACGGATCTATATATGTGGAACCCGGCAGATAAGAAACGATCTTGTGCTGGCGTGTCCTACTGTACCCGCTGGTATTCATGCCCTTCAGTCATGAATTAGTAAATGACATCTTAATTAAGCTGAATAAGATCAAAGCGAATCTCGACGCAGGCCACAGTCTACTTTTAAGAAATAGATACAGTTAACCAATGTTGTAACTCATTGGCAGTTCATAGTTGTGCGTTGCAGTACTTCTTTCTAAATCATCTGCTTGCACAGCCATATCGATTCATTCTCACCGATTTCACATCCTGCCTCCGTTGATTGCTGGTACAGAGTTGAAGAGAAAACCCGGATTGAGAGCCGCGTTCCCAGCTATAAATACCTTATAATTTCATCACATTCGGAGCTCGCTTCCCAATTGAAGCTCTACAACACTCCTCAACTTGTATAGAATGTTTTCGTTCACCTCACATATTCATACGTCAATGATGATTAGTTTCAAGTGGCCTCTCAGCCTCTTACAATCCAACCGCTTGCAGTAGCTCCAATCGCTGCACTGTCGGAGAAACGTGGACCATGCTTTGACGAGGCAGTTCTTCCATCCCACACCTAGGCGGACCTAGCCGCTCTCACTGCACCCAGAGCCACAATGATTAGTTACGATATGGCATACAGCTGTACACTTTATTCAAACCCCTCCCCACCTTTCACTTGGCACCGCCGTCACCACCGAACAAAAGTGCAAACCCACGCAATCTTCAATATCAGAATAATTCCATCAGAAACCACTGAAACATAAAGAGCACCCCCCCCCCCCTTCACCCCCACCCCACCCAATGTACTAAGCGACATTGCAGCGATATTACCTGCGGTGTGGGCTAACGTGTTCTTCTCATTTTTATGTATGAAATCTCTTTTAGTTATTTATACGCTGTATACACACGGAGAACACGCATGAATATTCATCGGTTCAGGACACAGATTAATTTGTGGGCGTGGAAAACAATTCAAAGAAATTGAATTTATAAAAAATAATGATTGAAAAAAAGCAATCTCGATTTGTTCCAAATTATAAGCGCTTAGTTGATTATAATTATTTCCTGTAAATTTTAAAAAAACTCATTTTATTTTGTACGACTTGGATCTCGGTAAAGCTTAATCAAAATGAATGAAATACACTGTCATTTTAGAAGCTCACAAATGGAATCGTCATGAACATTTCCGGTGTATCTCAAAGTAAATTGAGCGAAATCTGTTCTTTACAATGAGACATTAAAATATTATGATGGGCCAACCAGTTGCATAAGCAGCCACTCCGTTGCAATGCGTGATTTGATCGTGAAATTAGGAATACACTAATCCCCCCCCTTCCTCTTCGTTGGGTGTGCGCCCCCCCCCCAGTGTGCCCAGGGCTGACTACGCCCCGTATTCCCTGCTGTCAGTTGGCACACCGTTGTGTTAAGCGACTGTTGAGTGACGTGTTCACCTCGCGATTATGCCGCGCTTTTCACCTTTGATCATCGCTTAATAGTGAAACATCTTCAGATCACCGACAGCGAGTACAAGACTGTGCACGGAACGAAGCCAGGCGAGGCGCTCGTCGAAGCAGCGAAGGACATCCACGCCACCATGATCATCATCGGCACGAGGGGCATGGGCGCCATGAAGCGCACGCTGATGGGCAGCGTGTCCACCTACGTCGTCCACCACGCTCATGTTCCGGTCATCATCTGCAGAACAAAGTGAGGAGGACGCTATTTAATGCTGCACCGAAGTTCCTAATTCTGTTGACAACTTTGTTGGTTGGGATTAAAGTTAAGACAACAGGATCTGCTGTCTCGTGTCTTCAAAGCTTTGACGCACTTATTAAACAATATTTCACGTTTGTTTTGCAATTTATTATTTGTGCAGGCACAGATAGTATTTTATATTTGGTCAATCTCTGAAAGCTTAGCAAAAGAAAATCTAACAAAAAGGATCAATTTCAACTGGCACCACGTTATAACCTTCATTGATCCCGGGCGCTGCTGTACAGAAGTACAGTACCCTATTTTGGTACATCCATTTCACATGACGTCACTCTGAATTACCAAGATAGCTCGCAAGGCGGGGCGCGTGAAAATGAATTCCTAGCATTTGCTGAATAGGACCAGTTGACTAAATGTTACAACAGTCAATTAGATACCACCTGCCATCGGTGAGTGCCTGTGTCATATGTATGACCAGGGAACCAGTGAATTTATAACAGATACACAACGTTATGATTCACAACTACAACAATTTACACCGTCAGCCATTTTGTGTCCAGATTTGCAAGGATACAAAATGAAAAACATGCCGAAGTGTATGAAATAAATCATAACGTAACTCTACCGCACACAATAATGAAACAATGTGTTAGTGGGGTAGACTTTATTGAATCCATCAATACAAACAAAATGTCACCAAATTAATTATCAGGTGCCATTACACTCATAATTAAACAATTAACAGTGCGTTTAATAACCAGCGTAGTGATATCACACAAAGACTAGCGGATTAAATGAGAAACAATTTTTCTACACAAAATATATTAATATGCATTATTGTGACACTTGCGAAATGAAAGCAGGAAAATGCTGTTTTAAATTGTCCTCATTGGCGACACACAATCACAGGGCAGTGTGCGTGATGCACAACAAAATCACTCACGCTGCCCATAATAGTGCGCCGTACTTTGCCCAAACCGCGCGTCCCCATCACGATCATCGTAGCATTTTCTTCCTCCGCCATCCGAATGATAATCTCGCCTGGTTTGCTTCCTCCCTCCGATCGAATTCGCCCAGAAATCTGCAAAACAAAAAAAGACCCAATGCTATTATTTGTTATTATATTTAATCCATTAATTATGAAGACACGGACTACTTTTCTTTACAACGACCGAACTATTTTTTTGAGTGATTTACCCCGTTCTCCAGGATTTTTGTGTTGAATTTCTCCTCCAACTCTTTCACTTTAGCCTGGTCCTTCTTCAGGGCGTCCTCCCATTGTGTATTGGTCAAATGTACAAGTTCTGTGAAATTATGTTAATTTATAAACATGAAATACGCAATAAAAAAAAATATGACTCAACTGTTTCTATCGCCATCCAGGACTTCCGGGCAATGCACGAGAATGACTTGGTTTTCGGCCTTGTGGACAGTCGTCAGATACCCTGCGAATGACGTCATATGGTTAAAAAAAAAAAAAAAAAAAAAAAAAAACACGTAAAAAAAGAGCTCGTAGTAAAGATAGCGCCATGAATTGACAATAGTCTCTAACGAAGTGTCAATGCAGAGGGTTCAAATGAGGTCGGATGAATCTAGACGTCCATTAACATCGCATTCTTATATCACAAAGAACGGGATCTTTGGTGACGAGATTAAAATTTAAAAACGGCAACAATCAAACGAAGCGAATATAAAAAAGATGCACTTTGATCCTATAAGCCATAGGCAAACTTCCAGAACATTCTACAGAAGAAAAAAGCTCCTAAGAAAAATGTATACGGATCAGAGACGGAAATTTGTATATTATGAGACTAAAGATAAAGGTCAAAGATCAAAGGGAAAAGGTCAAAGGTATCCGGGACGAACCACTGCGAACCTGTTCCCCGCCCTCCGTTACGTGAAAACTGAGATGCCATTTACACGAATGGCGTTTATTCACAGAGGAGACTCGCAATTGGACACACTCAACGGGCGATCAGCACGAATGGACAGGCGAGTGGACATCTGACCAAACAAAGCATCCATGGTTACACATTAAGAGGGCTTAATCATATGCATGCATAAGGTTCGGTGCTCTTCGTGTGTCATGATGGTTCTTTATTACATTAGCGTGCATGATCCCAATTGGCGCATGCGTATTTCGCGTGAGGCGTTAATTGAGTCATTGCGACTGTTCTATTGAATGATGCGCGGAGGAATCGGGTCAGACCACGTGGTCAAACGTGGTTTCCTGGAAACGTCCAAACGACATGAAACGCGTCCATTCAGAGCTGAACACATCTGATTAATGATTATCGTGACGTTCATGTATTCCAAAATCATGGCGCGGAGGCAGTCAAATGGGGTCACATAGAACTGGAGATGGAGTCACGTGTGAACGGGCGATGAAGATTAACTCAAATTCCCATTCTGCTGGCAATTCTTAGAATGGAACCTATAACATATCTGGTGCTACTGAGAAGAAGTTTTATTACACGTAATTACGGTATCCGATTTATAATGATAATTTTCTTACCTGATCATTATAATTATTTGGAAGTGTATCATAAAGAGATGCTCCATGTCCATTGATTAACCCAAATCACTTGCATAAAAGTACCAGCATTTTATAATAAACATTGCTCGCTCTGCAGTCTTGAAGTTCATTAAAATCATAATTAATTCACATCGACTTTTTTTCACTGCCTTTGAAGGCATCAATTTAACTTTTACAAAAGTCATGAAGACAAAAACAGTCTTCAATTTTATCTACGTATATTTGACCCAAGAACCAATGATATGATATCAATAATAACTGAATCAATTTTAAATATTAATTAATCAAAAGTGGTATTTGTTTTGGTATCAGATTTAAGATAATGTTTTTTTTGTTTAATAAAAATATGATCGCAATAAGGGTGCAATTAATATGGATAATAATTAATAGGGAGAACCAAGGGGTTTATGTGCTATTTAAAGAGGACCTCTGATTATTTTGAACTAGTAACGGATGATAGAGGATGCATCCCAAAAGACAAATACGCCTTTTGACAATACGCTGTGGGCTAATTTCTAGATACGTGTACATCGATTTTGAGAGGTTTAAAATCTCGCTTTCTTTTCGTCTTCGATTTCATACCGTCGTGACGGCATAAAAGTGATTCTCCTATTGTTAACAATGGGAGCCCGTCGAGTGAGCAGATTTTTCAGCAGTTCTCATAAAAGAAATCTCGCACTCATCTCGTTTCAAACTATTGTGCCTGAGCAGGAAATTCGTATTTAAATGTCGCCACTCAGAGAAGCCCATAGAGTCTATCTAAAAAGGTTCCAAAATGAACAGAAAAAAAAAAAAAAGAAATAAATAAATAAATATATTTCCTGTAGGTGATTATGCTGCATGTTGAAAATAAGACTTAAATTGGCTTGGATGGACAAGTTATTAAAAGAAAAAAAAAAGAAGCTTGAGTTCGTTGGTGTGCTTTGCAACAATAGGAGGCACTGTACACCGAGTGGAAATTACACATTCTGCAGTTGGGTGCTTCTATTGCATAATAGAGATGAGTCTGTGGCGGATAATCTACAGACGCCTCTTCCCACGCGGAGGCAAAGGGGGGGGGGGAAGTCATCGCTCAAAGACTGCTGTCCATTCGCAACAAGCAGACCCTCCTGCACAGTGCTGCGAGTGGAAGGAGATATAATGGACACAGCACCAAATGCCACAATGCCGAAAATGCACCATCGCTTAAAAAGGAATTTGAATATTAATTTGTAAAAAAGATGCACAGATTAAACGTTTGCGGGATATCTGTAGTCACCTGATTAAACAGTAATTCCATTTACGTCATACGACATAAGCGTCCTGAGGGAAATCCCTTTTGAGTGCACAGCAATTTATAAACCTGGATGTTTTAGCATTAAAAAAAAAAAAAAAAAAAAAAAAAATCTCGGCTCCAGTTTCAGGAACCGCACGCGATGTCATCGACACGAACAACGCATTAATAGACAATCATCGAACCACTTCTTTTTCTGCGAGAACTGTGTCGATATGAGAATACAGGGTGGCGCGAAGTGAGCGGAATGCATACGAAATGCACGGTGTTCAATACAACAATCTTGCCGTGTACGCTGTATATATTTCCATAAGAAATCCCGAAACAGAAATACAGTTGCAGCCAGAGGCGATCGTGTTGACAGTTCTTGTTGCATTATTTATATCAACCGAAAGTGCGGCGATTGATTCAGAAGTCGATGTTCTTACGCGACTGTGCATGCAAAAAGGCAGTCACACGCTATCAATTACGCGTCCTGTGCCTATAGCCTATAAGTGTGGTGTATAGGCGCCCAGGGGGGTCATACCGAGTGGTCACTTCAAACGAGGTCACGTACCCGGGATGACCTCGGTCAAAAAGCTTACAGAGGACCTCTGGTTGTTTTGAACTAGTAATGGATGATAGAGGATTCACTCCAAAAGTCAAATACGTCTTTTGACAGACATATTTTCAGACAATACGCTTGCTGTGGGCTAATTCCTGGATACATCGAATTTGAGAGGTTTAAAATCTCGCTGTCTTCTCGTCTTCGATTTCATACCGTCGTGATGACATAAAAGTGATTCTCCTATTGTTAACAATGGGAGCCCGTCGAGTGAGCAGATCTTTCAGCAGTTCTCATAAAAGAAATCTCGCACTCATCTCGTTTCAAGCTATTCTGCCTGAGCAGGAAATTCATATTTTAATCTGTCCTGAATATCATTCACAGTAGACCAAATTTTTCAAAAACGGTCTCTCGTCACTCAGTAAAAGCCCACAGAACCGATCTAAAAAGGTTCCGAAATGAACAGAGGTCCACTTTAAAACTGTTATAAGACAGCAAGTATTCCTGATGCACGTTCATTTCTTTTAAATAAAAAATGTTACAGTCATATAATCTTCAATAATTTCCATATTCCTCAAGCAGTTCTAACCAGTGCCAGTATAAATATTACATAATAAATTTTACGTATGGTTAACATCAGAACCAGTCAACCACGGCTCAACATATTACATGCAATGGTGGCAGACGCTTCACTCGACACAACATAGTAATAAAGACCTTTTGTTTACAAAGAAGGCATCGCGAGAGCCACGCCCATTTCTTGAGCAGAAAACCCTGAAGTCTCGGCGCAATATACTTTTAATTGAGATGAAAGCAAGAAACGGATGAGGCAGATATTCCCTGATGACGCCAATTATCCTCTCAAAGAAACGCACGCGGGCGATGCCTTCAACGGGCCAAGATTTAGCGACCCCCCGCGAAGCACGTGCAACGACTAATACCCTCGTCGAATGAGGGTTCTTAACGGGAGGGTTTTTAGCCTCAGCCTAAAGACTAAGGAGATCTTCCCTTTGGGCTACATGTATACAAGGGAAACACAGCCAACATTCGGTTGCCATGCCAACCACGGATCCCTCGCAACGCGTTGCTTATGCAGATCAATCATCGTTAACAACTACAAGGAAATATTTAGGAGTGACAAGATCACGGAACGAGTAATTTGTCATCATGGATTTCGTCAGAAGAATAATTCGTACTAAGAAAACGCAGAGATTTTTCATAACCAACGGAATTCGACAAAGGACGAAACAACAGACGCTGCATGGATCACGGGAACGCGCGGCACAAACAATGCGCTGAGGGGGGGGAGGGGGGGGGGTTCCAATATTGCCGGTGTTAACGCTCGACTGGTGAAAAACGCACAGGGGACGAAAAGCCATCTTTTTTTTAAACGACCCGGTTGCTTAAAAGTCATGGCGCAAATATAGAACACGCCCATTTATACATAGCAGATGTAAATCAGGTTATGCCACGACGGAATTAATAATTAAACCTCGACAGAAAAAGCTCGCAATTAAAACCTAAGTTTGCGCATGCGTGACATTCGGCCTTTTTTTCTATGCCTTCCGACTCCTGTGCGAAGATATCGCGTGGCAAACGGCGCGAAATGGAAAAGGTGGCGACGCCAAACACAAAGTGTTAATTCGTAATATTGCTTCGCGTACATCACGCATACAAACGACTTCTAAATGTTGATAGATTGTTCCAGATCAGAACGATCGTCATCAACGCTATCGAACGCCAAACCAACATCCAAGTTCGGACAAGTCAATTGTGATAAATCTGCAGGAATCACCCCCTCCCCCCCCAAAAAAAAAAAAAAAAAAAAAAAAAAAAGACCTTGCCGTCTCTTATCTCTGTGCTGTATACGCAACTCCCTTGCAATGTCATCATTTTCGGCGACAGGGAGCTCGTCGCTGGATAGATACAGAAGAACGGATCGCATCTGAGCTGGAGTGAGCCGCCATGACACTCGATACAAATAGATCGGTCAATGTCACGTAGCGGAAACTCCCGATGGAATGTGATGCTCAGAAAACAATCGGTTCAATGGCGGATCGAAGCAGTGATCGATAGACGCACGAAACGGCGGTTTGGGAGCAGGTAGAGCGACTATATGAATAGAGGACAATAATTGTCACAGGTGTGTTACTCCGAGTACAGGTAATTTAATCTCCATTCACCGAACAGAAAGTGGACTCTTGGAAGACTATATACCGAATAAAAGGGCGGATTGGTTTTATATCACGTCATAAAAAGGCGAAATCATGGATTTATGTCCGTGTGATTAAATGCATTCGCCGTTCGGGGCAATCGTCATAAATGGTGTGCCGGTCGGTGTACTTATGCAAGACGCTAATTATACGATCGCTATAACCAATGTTAATTATAAAAAAAAAGAGCCTACATGCAACATATTTCGGATACGCAAGGCATCACATGATCATCGATCACGTGATGTCACCAGCAGCAGCGTCAACATCGGCTCCTTCTCGGAAAAAAGATTCACAGGAATTTGATCCGGGATTAGTCAAGGTCAATGACCCTAAGACGGAACTCCTTCCGCTGACTAAGGGCTCTTGGCAAATTTGTCCCTGGAAGATTTGCTTGGTGGCGACCATGCGATTTACTTGCAACTCCGTGTATTGCACGTAAACTCAGTGGAAACATGATCGCGTTAAAAAGGCTCAGCGCCAACATATTAATTAATCAGCCAATTCCAGAGTTTAATTCCATCGATTGCCCAAAATTAACTCTTATTTAGCACCGCCCTCCAGTATTGCTTGCAGGATTCCTCGACTTGCATGTAACCTAGCTCCCCAGGGGTAGCGGAGCAGTTCCCACACAGAGCTGCATGTGACCGTGTTCGGACGCGTTGGAATGTGTGCAGGCAGCAAGCAGTTGTGACATTGCAGTGACGTGTGCTCCAAGACGAATGGCGGACACCAGCTGCCGTCCCAAGTGCCTGCCAATCACGGATAAAGCACACGCGAGATCCATATTTCAACGGATATTTCGGATTTGCGATTTCCGCCGACGAATGCGGCTGTAACAAATATTGTCTGAACAATATGGCTGCGTAGCGATGACCCGAGAAGTTCTGTGTGTTCTGCTTAAATGGGGAATCAATAGAAACGATTTGCTCCGTGGAACATCCGCCGGATGATGAAGATCCACGGCGATGCCCATGGAATTTATAGAGGGATTTTTTCCCCACTTTCCCAAATTGTGAAGAGAAATGTATACACTGGTATACGGAAATGTCGCTGGTGAAAACAAGAAATAATAATATGGCCATTTACACAATGGCACCTCCATCGACAGTAGTACACCCGAAATATCAGTATTTATAATACTGAACTACAAGTACCAAATACACTGAACATTGCAAACCATTTTTTTTTTCAGTCGCATTTTAGCCTCAGTGCAGACGGGTTCGAAGCGTGTTCGAACCACCCTGTATAATGGATAATAAAGTGTTGCGCGCCCATAACAAGTGCATGCGGAGTGAACGAGACGAAATAGACACCGAACGTGCACTTGAATATGATGTATCGTGTGCCAAGGCCACGCAAATGCACCAACATGAATAAAACGCACGTAGTGATAAAATATGAAATACAAGTCTGCCTCGCCCATTACTCACAATGGCCCAGAAAGTTAACGACCCCAGAGCGATGAGGAATAATTCGATCGGCGCAATCCCTGACAACACCTTAAACCCGAAAGGAGCTGTGAAAAAACCGTAAACAAACATGAAATATTATTTATTTATTAGGCCAACACACCCATATAATCACGCACTACACGCACTATTTCCTGATCATTCATGTTGTCAATGTCCAGTTGGACAAGGGGGGGGAGGTTGTCAATTTCGAGGCTATTTTGGTCACCGAGATTGACAACGAAATAGTTGAGAACAAACCCAATGAAATGCCGACGTCTGCAAATTGCGAATTTGGCGACATGATCACCAACACATAAAACGACATCTAACTTTCTACGCCGTGTCACGAGTTGTTTTTGCGGTCGAAAAAAAAAAAAAAAAAAAAAATT
>KB311963.1:0-44576 GCA_000328365.1 Capitella teleta | reverse complement strand
GTCGAAAAAAAAAAAAAAAAAAAAAATTAAGGAAAAATGTTTAAAGCATCGCTTCAGCGTGTTTGACTATAAACCTCGAGATAAATAACAGCCACTACATGTGCTGGAGGCGTTCAGATTTTTATAAAAACAACGCGTACATCTTGCGCAAACATAAGGCTCTCGACGGCGGAGGGATATTATATGGCGCAAAAACAGTTCGAACACGCAAATCCTCTCACTGGGCAATGGCATTGATACAGCGACCCAAACTACTGCTCAGACCACAGTTATGTGTACTTTTGTACAAGCAACTCTATTATAACAATATTATAAGCAACTCTTATATAACTGGTATCAATTGCACCACGGACCAGAGAATTAATATCTTTGAGCAGTCGGACAGTGCTTATATTGTGCGCTCAACGATGTGTGCATTTAAGTGTGGGCTAATTTCTCGTCTAAATCTTCGCTTTTGATGTCTCCATTCGAGCCGTACGTCACGTGGGCTGTCAATTGCCATGGAGCCAAATCGAACACCTCTGTCCCGAATGCTTTGATATAATGAGACGAACACAACGGATGCGCACGCAGCTCTAAAATGCGAGGATTATTCCCGACTTGAAAAGGGGCTTCATCCAGTGTATGCCCAAGACATCAATCAGCCGACTTCAAACGCAGATCACGTGACAAAAAGAGGAGACGGGAAGTCGACTTGGGCGGGAACAAGTCGGGAATTTTAAACCTCTATCGCCATTCAATAGAGAACATGTAGGGAAAGCAAAAACAAAAAAGGGATGGGGTTAAAAGGTCAAAGTGCAATCAATAACGATGGGGTTAAAGGTCAGAGTTGAGTCAGTTAATAGCGTGGGAGAGAAAATGAGGAGCTAAGGGTAAATTGAGGGTTGTGTGATGAAGAGGGTCCATACCGTGCTACGTCTTCGAGGCATAATCAATGGCGGCTATAGTGTTGCACTGGTATTCGGAAAAGCAGTGCATCTTCTGGCCGGGAGGGGGCGCTTCATCCACCCCTGGTGATGTACGGTCCTTTTGAGGAGACAGCGAGGTCCACATGACGTAATCGCATAAGCATATAATTATGATAGGGAGAACGTCAGAGCGAATGATATTACGTTTAGGATGAGTTGCGAGCTGATGCCGGTAGATGCCCACGTGTTGTGCAAGTAGTTAGCAAGGCGAGGATGGAGGGGGGGGGGGTGCAAAGAGTAAATAACAAAACCCGGGAACAGTGCAACTGTTTGGCTGTGTCATGATTGAACTATATACGAACACACAGCCCCGCGCATGCGTGCGATGTCTTGATAATCCGCCATTAATCCGCTAAGAAAGAAAATATGATTTACAAAATCCAAATAGGGACGATTCACGTATGAGAAACGGATAAATTACTATGCTCAGCCTCGTAATTGAGAAACTGTGAGCGAAAGTTCAAAGCTGCGAGAAAGAGCGAGATGTATGGCTTCTTCGATCTATGCAGGTCGGTCCAGCCAGCGCGGAAGGCGGCAGAAAGCGCAGTAAACTTGTGTAAAAACGAGCGAGCAGTATAGCGCCCCGTTGACGCCCTTCTAAGAGAGATACATCAAGAGCTGGAGACCGGACGATGTCATGCAAATATGAGCGCTTCGGCTGGATCAATTGAGCCAACATCCACACACAACCCCTACTTGTTACGGCGTGTGATGTAACCAGTCATGAGCTACATCACAGGCAGGACTGTCACGCAGCGGTCAAATGCGAAGATATGAACGGCGCTTAACAAGAGCACTTTCTGTTAAGTGTAAAATGCGCGGCTTCGGTTTTTCTTTGAGGTTATGAATTAGCCCCATTCCAGGAGCCACTGATCCAACTCGCATGTCTGGCACCATCTTCCAACCGGAATTAATCGAATCGTTGACCTTCAGCCGAATCTGTCTTCGTTGCCGGGCAACCGTCGACACGTAAGTCTGAGCTAAAAGGCGACGTCGCATTGTTGGCAGAGAAGACAGCAGGTTGGAGGACCAGGGGGTTGGCAACAAACGCTGTCTAATTACGACATCTGTTAATCAATCTCAATCGTTTCAAATCTCTTGACCAGCACCCAGCCAGGCAGAACAAGCACTTCAGGGATGTGCGCCAAACACTGCGAAATGACGCCGCAAAAACACAATGTTGAACAGTAGCAACAGCAGACTAAAAATAATTATCGCTGGGTCAGTCTTTCAGCCATTGCAGAAATCGAGGGCCGTGACCCCATTTGCAATGTTGCGCGCACTGAAGTGGTTTGTAATATGATATAAATGCATCGTGCAAACCGACGTGTCGAAATGCGCATCCCTCGTTGACGGTAAGCGGGTTGTATATAGGTCATCGAATGACGTAATCGGTAACCATGGCGACATGGGGTTGGCATCGGTCCGTATACGTAGCAACGCCCCACGTCGAAAAAAAAAAGGAGTCAGATTTTGCGTTGTCGAGGAGAAGTGTTATTGGCGGAGAGCCTCGCTATGCTTGATTAATGCGATGTTATTGTCATGGCAACCAGTCTCCGGTTGCGCGCATGCAAGGTCGAAGGAAATGGGCGGGAGTCCGCTTGAACAGAAAGCGAGCGACGGTCGTGTCCTCCAGCTAACGGCGACCGAAACAGAGGCTCCCGCGCCGCTATTTGACCACCAAGAAGATTGCATTCCGACGAAACAATTCGGAGACTTAGATGGAAAAGGCGCAGGTCACATGATACGTGGAGCGCCATTACGCATGCTATATAAAATGCACATACATCGTATAAAAAGGGAATACACTTCAATAAGGGAATACACTTCAAAAGTGATGCAACCATGCGTAGACTAGTATTTCATGATTCGCTCAGGCATTCATCACAGACCGGGGGTCAAAAGGTCACTTATATTATACGGCGATAAGTGCAGTCAAGCGAAATAACAAAACGATCGAGTTGGCTTCTGCAGTCGCATGATAATATGCAGCGACAAAATACATAATTCAGAAAGCCCTGAGGAATATACATACACGCACTATCGAGGCTTTTGTTCGGAAAGATTCCCCATTGATAATGCATTCCCCTTATGGGAGGACGGGGGAAGCAATGCTTACGAATTAAGGGAACTCATCGTTCTAACAGGCAACAGTTATCAGTCTGTCGCCTTGACCATACGTTTG
This sequence comes from Capitella teleta, assembly GCA_000328365.1. Taxonomy (NCBI): domain Eukaryota; kingdom Metazoa; phylum Annelida; class Polychaeta; family Capitellidae; genus Capitella; species Capitella teleta. The sequence goes on along the minus strand of KB311963.1, from coordinate 41,423 downwards.
ACATTGATGGGCAGCGGTCAACTAATGCCATGCTATTATGGTGGTCCACCTCGCCCAAGAAGAGCGACGTATATGTACAGCTAGTGTATAGACTATGGACTAAGTATTTTGTTTCATGTAAATGCCACATTTGACCTGACTTGAGAAATAAAAGCATTCTGCATCGTGCCTTTTGCCTCATCGGCAATGACGCAAAAATTACGCTACAAGCACGTGCCGAGATAGAAATATGGCGCCTCGAAGTAAACTATTTAAATCGGAATCGTAGAAGCTCCGCTAGGATTCTCGGCATGCACTCATTATGAGGTAATCAATCACAGCAGAGGCCTCACTCCGGCTAAGCAGTTGCCTGTAAATTTCTCAGAGAGAACATGTACTCACAATTGAAGGCATGTTCCGCCTGGTCACTGGCGTCAATGGCGATCACAATCCTTCTCTCAGCCATGTTGTGAACAGAATGAGGACGCAACAGAAATGAATATCACTTTAGTTGAGCGGTTTGATTATATCTCGGTGGCACTGCAACTGACAACCTCCTGAGCAGTCAACGACTCAACGCACCAAGACCAGCTAGCCCAGAGCAGTGTTGATTGACGAAAAGGGCACAACTCATGTTTATTGATGAGTGCGGCTGCAATAAATATCCTTATTGGGTCAGGTCAAGTTGCCTCTATTTGCAGATGCTATTTCGCAATACTGCTCATTTCTCAATGATAACGTGGGTACAGTCAGCTTATGGTGAAATGTATCCATGCATCAGGAAATCATGCAGCGATTAAATAACAGAGTGATGAAATGAAAAGCAAATTGCTTGGGTTTCAATCCATTGATCGCTGCAGAGCGTGTAACCCTTTGCCGCATAACGCACCAATTGAGATCATAACGCATCGGACAATCAGCTGATCTTAGCAACGTGTTGGCGTCATTATGACTGAGAACATGGAGTTATTCACGTACCACAAACCGAATGCGCGCTTCATGTCATAAATCGCACTGCACACGACAGTTGGGCTACTCGTGCCATTTTGTGTAGCCCACGAGATACAGCTTCACAGTCTTAGTTGGACCCTATTAATCACTGTATAAAAAATTAATTACTTGATAATACATGTAAATAATTGGCTAATTCACTCTAAAAATAGATAAAGCCATTGATGAATACCGTAAAACAGGAGTCGCGATTGAAATGAAGACAAGAAAAGCAGATTTCAGAAATGTGGAATCAAGCTCTCGTTTTAATCAACTATAATACATTTGAAAACACTAAATGTTACAAAGAGAAAAAAAACTTAAAAGCACTTAAGGAGCATTGAACAGCGGACAACAAGAAGACAGCAAAAAAAAACACATTAAATAAGCAATAATTAAATACGTAAATAGAAGAGATTCTGGTTTTAAGCTCTAACAACTGAAAAAGATGCACATTATAATCACCAAAGAGATTTTTCCTCAAACGCAGGTAAGACAAAAACCGAAGAGATTCGGGAGATCGGAAATAATCGCAAAAAAACCAGGACTACAGTGCTGTGTTGAGGACGACGACCCTGTACGAGAGGGCTTCGTTTGTAAACCAGATGTTCTGTGCAGTAAATAAATAATTATATTACACTGCTATCAATTGGAAACAAAAAATAGATAGGAATATTGTGAACTAGCAGATCAAGAAGTTTTCCTTTCTCTTAAAAGAAGAAAGAAAGAATGCTTTTTTGTATGAAGTGAATGACAGAAGAGCAAACTTAGCATAAAAAAAAAAATAATAATGAAAAACCACACACATGCTCGCAAAAAAATTGCAAAAATACGGTTTGAAAATTCAATCATCTGGCTGTAGAGAGTGATAGATTTTTTTTTTTCCTTTTTTTTAAAGATAATTTACAAAGAGAGAAAAAAAAAAAAAACCATTACAAAAATTGCGAAACTACTGCTCCTTTGCTTCTTCTGCTTCGTTCTCTTTAGTTTCGTCTAAATCCAACGACTGTTGACTGGACACGGAATGAGAACGCTGGTTCTTGTTGCCGCCGGAAGAGAACCTCTTGCGAATGCTTGCTTTGATGGACTCTCCGGATGAGTGGCGTGACTTCTTGCCCTCACTGCCAGCCGACGCGTGCCTTTTCTTGATGTCGCAGGGCCTGCGACATACGACCACAGGGCAGTGAGCGTGGTGCACGAGGTAGTCGCTGACTGAGCCGAGGATCGTGCGCCTCACTTTGCCCATGCCCCGGGTGCCAGTCACGATCATGGCCGCACTCTCCTCCTCCGCAACACGACAGATCACCTCTCCCGGTTTTCCCGTGGCTGTGCGCAGAACACCAGGAACCTAGAAACGAGGTCAATGTATGCGCATAATTAAAGAGCACTGAGAGCGTACAGATTTCTCCATGAGCAGTGCCTTCATGTTGGTCTCGAGTTCTTTGGTTCTCGCTTCCTCTTCCTTCCACATACCAGCCAGAACGCCTGGAGACATGTGAGAGTCCTCTGCAAGCAGATTACCAACAAGGTAGAAATCACACAAACACGCATGCGGAATCTCTCAAAATCAAGTCTTGCTGATTTAACATAAATCGCGTCAGATTAAACCGTGTTCTGATCGATGGACGCACTACTCACTTGCTTTGTCCAGCGACATCTCAGGGAGCTCCACGCAATGCACAAACACAACTCGGTTGCCAGGTCTGTGCATCTTCTCCAAGTAGACTGAAACCGACAACAGCAAACATTAGCACCAATTGATTCAATTCACAGCAATTGGTCCAGCAGGGGTCAACCGGAAGTGACCCCCCGAAGGGTCAACAGCGTCCTGCGGAAGTCAGAACCTGCTCCCTCACAAGAAGACGAAGCAGACTTCTGTCAACAAATCAACAGCTCACATTGATGCAGATTACAAAGACGGCTGATGAAAGGAAGAACAACTTATAATTATGACCTCAAGTTTTAAGCAGAGAATGAAATTACGCTTTTAAAAGTTTTGTCTAGACAGAGAATAACCAGCAGGGACCCTGTTCAACCAACATATTACAGTAATTAGGAGGAAATGAGGCCAGGTCTTAAATCTATAAGAGGAGATCGCACACACGTGCATTAACTGATTAAGGCAACACCTGATGCGGACAGTGCTAATTGCAACCTCTGCGTTGGGTCGTCACAGTGCGCATGCGACCCCGTGACCCCACTATGCAGCAGCCACTTCCCACAGCTGTGCAGGGCAAGTTTAAGTCTAACGCAGACAGAGAGGTCATTCAGTGCAGACTACATGCTGCTTTTAAGTGAAGGTTAAACAGCAATCAAAGGACAAGAGAATTTAGGTTGCTTATTTATGACCTACTTATATGACCCACTTGTCCTTGTTTCCCTGAAATTTAAAGGGTGAATTCTAAAGAATTCTCAGAGCTAAATCAGCGGAATTTCAATGTAACAGAGTGCATTAACATAAGTCATGACGATGATGACATATTTATATTCCAAAAAGGAACTTCTGTACAATTAGGTGCAGACTTAATTTTCAGGGGGTTGATAAGCAGTTAAAACACATAAACTTGCCTATCACCATAAAATGATGAAGCAATTACAGAGTTATACGGGTGCATTGAGCACTGAATGACATACAGGCAATCTGGACAACACTAAATTATCACACAATTAAAATTTTACTTCCGGTGGTAATTGATTCATTTTGCTTTTTGGTTCCCATGGAAACAACCGGATAAACAAAACAGTCGCAAAAACAAGTTTTAAAATGAATTGTTATTATTAACAGTAATAATAATAAAGTGGGTCAAAAGATGTTCATAAACATGGCGACCCGTGCTGAGACTCAAATCACGATGAATTTGAATTTAACCTAAATTGACGACAAATATTTCGGATGAATTGTGAAAAGACCTGAATCACCCGATAGCCAGGGTGCGTCTATTTGGGCCTGACCTACATTGCTATCAAATGCGAAGTCATTTTCTAGATTTTCTGCTGCAAATTTTATTATTGAAAAATACAACAAATAAATGTCCAGGAAGCAAATGCACACAAATGTGCGCAGCTGAGCACACAAGCGATAAAAAGGAGTGCTGAGAAGCAAGTACTTGCGCACGCGTGTACTTCAATATCTCAATATCAGAATAAAGAGTTATATCAAGATCTCACATTGCACAGGACGTCACGTAGCACTCAACACACACGCATGATGCAATGCTTATAACATTACATACTAAAAATAGATATGACGCAATTCTGTGAATTTGATACATTTCTACAAGCAATGAATGGAAAGACTAAAGAGTGAATTTAGAATTGCAAATAAACCAATTCATTTGCCTGATTTGGTAATGAATTCCAGTTACTTTAATATTATTTCATCTTTCTTGGAACAACATCATACATCATTAGATGTACCTAGGCTAACCTTACTACTTAAACTTATAGTCATCAAAATAAAACTTATAAAAGTTTAACTTGAATCCAGCAATTACAGGAAACGCGTCACATAAAGTTTAAGCTATTCTGACTGAGCATTATTTTGTATTCAGAAATTGTTGAAAGCTGACATATATTTATTGAAGATTTGATTATAAATCAATAAAATATTGATTTTTGCATCAAAGAATCCAAGTTCGAGGAGGAAATAATAACATTATAACCAAATTCGGCACATGACATTTGTTGTCATATTCTGCATCGTGAATTACGACAATTATCAGACTTGAAAACGGGAATAAAATGCAGTAAACAGCAAAAGATCATTACGAGTAATTCGTGCACCGGTTTGCACTGGAAGTGCACATGTGGAAAAATTACCCCGAAATCGATAGAAAACTCACATTTCACGGCATTTTCCGCCTGATCCGAGGCGTCCAGAGCGATAACAATCACTTGTTCGGGAGTCTTGGCCTTCTCGGTGGTCATTGTGAGGGGTTTTAATCTGCCCGAGTGACGGGCGAGCGAAAGAGCAGCACACCAAGAACGCGAAGGATTCGCTGTCAGCTGCTCATTCAATGGCGATCGATTCGCATCTGCGCATGCAGGCAAACCGGAAGCACTTTATTGACCTTGTGAAAGATGAGCGCCGGTTGAAATAGTCATAACGCACGTGCTGGTTACAACGCTTTCAGTTGACCCGAGGAAAATTAAATTAAATCTTATTAAATAATTAATTAAAGGTTGCTTCATGTATTGCTGTTGGTCTGATATTCATGAAGCGGAAGCTACACTGGGCATCATGTGCTTGACATTCGTTCAACGGTACAACTATACTCCAGCACGGGTGCTACGTGCGAATGCGTTATGAATCGTCTTGGTTGCCCATTAAACAAGCGCACTCAACAATAACTGAGGTTTACAACCTTGACTTCAATTCTCCAGATAATCTCCATATTAAGCATGATCAATAGAACTGGCACCATATTTAAATTCCCATCCATTCTACAGCATAAAATAAATATAAAAGCAAATCCACGCAAGCAGAATAAACCAGACAATAAACGTGATTCATACATACCATATAAGAAATTTTTATTGAAACAAGGTTTTTCTTTGAAATTCTCAGCATTCTTTGATAGAAATCACTCGCTTTCTTACATTATCACATGGTAAAATATCCCTTCAAACAACATGTAACAGTCTCAATGAGGGTTGCATCAACCCTCGTCACTATCATCCTTCTGTTCTTCCTCCATCTCCTCCTCAACCCTTCCCTCCTCCTCCTCCTTCCTCCTCCTCCTCTTCTTCTTCATCTTCATCTTCAATATCTTCCCAGTTTTTCTGCAAATAATAATATATTAAATCAATTTGAGGCCCCAGAATGGCATCTAACCTCCATCTCTTCATTGTCTCCTAGCATATCTTCAATCATGAATTCATCCTCTGAAGATTCTGTAATCAAAACGCAAACATCAAACATCAAACATTTGCAAAAACTGATTCAAACCAATCTCTGCCCAACTCCCAATCACTAAAAACTGACTGCAAAACCAATTGTTAAAGAGTCTAGATGTAAAATACCAAAAATGTCATTAAGTTGATCTGATTACAGAAGGAAGTTTGAAGCTCCAATGAGTGAGTGAGTGATGGGGTTTTACGGCTCCACCCAACCCATTCGGATGGTACGGGCATCAGAACAGAAGGCCCGGGACCGGGGTTTCTCTCTACTCTTATCGATAAATCCCAAGGGTTCTTTATCCTGCATCCCACCATAGACAGTAGTACACAGCGCTCGGCCTTGTTACGCAGCACTGCAGATTCACCAAAGAATTACAATTATAACGGATTACAATTATAATTCACAATCATAACGCCCGTGGCCTGATCCGGTCTCAAACCCAGGACCCCGACCCCGACGGTCGGCATAGGATTGCAAACAGCGGTTTAACCCACTGTGCTATTCGGTGCCCTTTGAAGCTCCAATGAAACACAATTTTCCACGAGGGTTTGACAATGAAATGAACCAACCGTCTTGGTACATGAGCAGTGGTCTGTGCTGGGCGTCCTTCTCCTCTTCCGTCTGTTCTTGCGAAGAAACCTTTCAGAAAAAATAAAATAATAATAACGACACTTCCTCAGACATACAATGCCTTGCATACCTGCGCTAAAAGAAGATTCAGTTTTCCCTGAAGTCGGGATAACCTCCCGTAAGTTGAGACCCTCGACTCAATCAGTTGATACAGAGAACTCAAACCATCCACCAACTCTGGGAACTAATTTAACAGAAAACTTCAAAACCTGCAAATCAAGCACAGCAGCAGACTCACGGTCATAAGATAGGAGGTGTGCATGGTGAGAACCGTCTTCACCCACTTCAGCAGGAGGGGCCCTCTGCAACAACACACGTCAATCACCCTCACTCAGCCAGCGCTCACATACCTTGCTGACGGACCCTCCATGCGTCGTGACAGCTCCTTGACCAGCGGAACAATCACCGCGATCGGCAGACGGTGCACAGTACGTTTGATGACGCTCGAGTTTGAATTCTGCAAAACGCTTGAGATCATCGATCGATCTTGGCTGTGGAGTCCTTGCGTGAGCAGCACGGCCAAACTGTCTGCTTTGGGGGGAGCGGTTTTGTCCTGATCCGGTTCTAGGCTGATTGCATTCAGCCGTTCTTCCATGCTCATCTACGGAACAACACAGTCAGAACGAGCACAACATCAAACGTCACACTCACGTCCACGCTGGCTTTTCTCTTGCGTTTGGGTTTTTTGTCGCGTGCAGCCTGAACGGTGTGAATACTGCTGCTTCCAGGGCCAAGGACAGTGACCTCTGAGGACGTCTCTGGTACTTTCACCTGTCATGGAACCCAGTAGAATGCTCAATCAGTGGTAAGCAGCAACCTACCTTGGAGACGCTCTGTTGCCCTCGTACGGCTGATTTACTGGGGTCTTTGCGAATGAGACACAGATCCTGAGTCATTTCACTGTATTCCTGAAATCGGCCAAAAATCAACTTCAATTCACTGCAAATCTCAAGCGACGTACAATTTTCTCTAGCGTTGGTTTCAATGCTGATCCATGAGCAATCATGATTGCTTGGCTGCCATCGCTGAGAACGGCCGCTGCCAGGATGGGGATAGGGGCAGGAACAGCGTCCTCGGTCGCCACCTGAATGCTGATTTTGGGCGTCAATGGTTTCTTTGCTCTCCTGAAAAGAAAATGAAAAAAAAAAACATAAAATGAAAATCTTCAAATGGAAATTTCACTAACCCATTCAAAGTATATTCAAACACCAAAAGCTGACCACTTCGCGTCACAACAGACATTAAAAAGGGCTGCAAAATGAGATCATGAATATTCATATACCTCAGACGATCTCCACAAACCTTGGCCTGCTGAGGCTGACTGAGGTGCATGGCACATGGCTCCTCAGGCAGAGAAAACGACGCCAGAGAATTTTTATCTTTCGATGCCAAATTGATTTGCCAGGCGTTGATCATGCGGTCGCCTTTAGCGGCAGACAGGAAGTAGGAGCCATCGATGTCTGAACAGTGGCCGTTGGTTGCCGCTCCGTTTTCCACGTTGCACGCAGGAGAAACGGCAAACAGGCTGATGACCTCAGAAGAGTGACCCGTGAATTTCTATGAAAAACAAACAAAATGAAAACATCCGCAAGATGGCCAATCTCACACCTTCAGCATTTCGCGTGTCTCCAGATCCCACAGCTTGATTGAGCGTCCAGCAGAGAGAAGGTGCCGGTCATTGGGGCAGACGAGGACGCTGGTCACGGGCGTCTTGTCCCCTTTCCACTTGTGTTTCACGGACGCAGTTTCCAGCGACCACTCAATAATGTGCTGATCTTCTGAACTGCTGAATAACCTTTGACCTTCTGAGCTCCAGCAGACACAGTGCACCTGGTCTGTGTGGCCCCCATTCTGAGAGGAGGAAACACGTGTTGTACACGCCACTCACAGCGTTAGGGCTGACTTACTAGCTCCGAGTGCAGGCTGCCTTTATTGATACTGTACAGCAGTAAAGACCCTGAAGTCGTTCCTATGGCAACCAGCTCCAGGCTGTGCACCGCTTTGCCAACTTCTGATTTCCGTCGCTTTGGCTTCTTCTGTGGGGATTTCTAACGACGAAGATAAAAGTTGTTGATTATTTGTAATTTTGGAAAAATGATCAGATGATTGAGACTGCAGTCAGCCGACCAGAATGTTTCCCTCGATCGCAAGGTTTTAATCATTCATGAATCATGAGACTCATTAACCACTTACAAGTTAGACTACAAGTATCTCACTTATCGTAATAAATTATGAGAAGTTATTCATAAGGCTGTGACCCCTCATTCGAGTAAATCTGCGCATGTAGCTCTGCTGATTGGGCATCAACACTTGAACTGAATATCAGATGTCATAGTAATGAGAACTAGTCAAAACTATTTGTGCAGCATAAACAGATTACTATGTTGGTGAGGATACCGCAGTTTAATTATTGACCTGAATAATCCAAAGCGCTGACATGTCCTAAAAAGACCACAAAATAATATATAAAGTCTCCAGTGTCGTTGGGTACACAGATCTTTATGATCAAACATTAGAGAACGATATGCAGTTCAGCAGCACTTACAGGGTCTCCGAACAATATTGTCAGTGATTTCACATCGACACCTTTTGTTGAACACAAAATTACATAAGGACAGTCACACTATATGCAGTCACAAACGAGAAACAGAGACAGCGGGAACAAATGACCCTCTCAACAAGTTCAATGCCCACTAACTGACTAAGATCTTAAACTCAGCAGTCAGCAACTGGCACCCCAAACTTCAACTTGACCATTCAACATATCATGAGATCTAATAACTTTTCAAGTGTATTTAATAATATGCAATTGGTTAGATACAGCAATATATGGGTTCCAAGCATGCAGCAGCCTTTATAACACAACTCAATTCAACCGCAGCTGCCAGATCTCAATACGAATGTAAACTTAAGCGAAACAAAATTCTGATCGTCAAAATCATTATAAATGAAAACCTGACGGATGCACATACATCAAGTTTCGATTGTGGACACCAAGATAAGCAAGAACATGTCGCAGAAAGGTGAGAACTTGGAGTATATTCCTGTTCCAAGCTTCCAGTCAAAGCATTAAACAGTTTTAAATTGCCATCAGGACTGGAAAAGACATAGCGATCCCCACTCGGCGAGAAGGCACTGGTAGCCATTGCCATGATGAACACGTGTGCCTGTCTGCGCATGCGCAGGCTATCTTTTTTCCGGAGTTCTCGTCTGAAATGTAGCTTGTGAGAATTGATTACTCATGATGTAAAATGGAAATTAATATAATAATTTTTAGCGATCGCCAAAATGTGGGAAAATTAAATGAGAAATTATTATTAACAGAAAATGTTTATCTCGAATTGTTTTACTCATGCTAATTTGAGGAAAATTAATACTAGTATTAATATTTAGCCCAAATTACCAAATAGACACCAAAGCCGTCAAGCCCTGAAAATACGGCTGGCTGAAGCATCAAATCGGCGGCAAGCCAACTAAGCCGTCCTTTTTTTTTCTTCATGGCGGCGGCTGAGTAAAAATCCCGGCTCAAGCCGGCTCAGAGCAAGCTACGATGCAGCTTTTCACCCTGGATTAAAGTTGTATTTGACAGTATTTCATTTATATCAAATACATTCTGAGTAAAATATAGTATGAAGAATAACAGGCGTACTTAGATACAAGATCAAATGATCGTACCTAATTATATTACAGTATCTAAACATCGGCATGCCTAATATTTGTCGACAAGTATACTTGAGGAAAAAATTATCTGCACTATGCGCCACTATCAGAAATCAACACCAAAGAAAGTTTATGAAACCTCCTATGTCGAGGCAAAAAAGAATTGAAATGAATGACATACTGAATATACTAGTACAGTAAAACCCCGCTAACTCAAAAACGGATAACTCAAAAACCCTTCTTTGTCGTAGAGTTTTCAAAGTCCCAACGACTCTCCTATACATTAGCATTACAGATTGCTCGGATTCCTCAAACACCACTTTGTTGAAAAATCCTGTTCCTCGAACATATTTTTGGTCCCTTGAGCAAAATCGAATCGTATTCATCTAAGTGTTTTTGAGATCAATGAACCCTTTTGCTAATTGCAATTAGCGCAACTCTGTTTACTGTTTTGGACAATTGTTTACAGAGATCGACTCATGTGTCACCACTCGCATTGTTTAGAAGTCAGCGTCTTTGTCTCTGTCTTTTCATTGCATAATCGACCGCATCGTGTTGATTAAAGCAGCCGTCATATTCAAAGGTTCAATTAGCAGCAAGTGCTCTTGTGTTCATGATGCATGGTTAACAATAAAAGAGAAAGCATGCAGTGGATTTTCGAGTGAGTGAGTGATGGGGTTTTACGGCTCCACCCAACCCGTTCGGGTGATACGGGCGCCAGCGATTGGAGTAAAACACATGTATGCATCTTTGATGAAGATGATTACAGAAAGTGGTATAGCCTCAGATGTTGAATAGGTGGGAGACATCAATAATAAACAAACTCTGCCCGTCAGTATAAAACCCAATCCTTCATCACAACAAATTAATCTCTCAATGAATCTCAACGAGACATCTCTGCAATCATGGCGACTAAACAAAAGATCACATGTGTAACCCTGGAGACTAAGTTCCTGGCCATCATCACTATAATTTGAAATCAATACGCCATCATAGCAAAGTTGTCAGCAATTAGTTTTTTCTTATCAAGCTAGACATAATTCAAATTAGCGCCGATCAAACATTTGAAAAATTATGCTCTTATCATGACTTGTTTCAAAAACAAACCCGGATTGCATTCAACTGTCAATGACGACAGAGGATATCATTATTGTTTCAAAATTGAACATACCCGAAACAAATCACAGCTGTACTGAAATGGACATTATGAAGAGGACGGGGTGCTAGAGTGGGAGATGATGGATGATGAAGGGGGTGCAAAGAATCACATCCTAATTGTTAATGATTGCCGTTTATTGTAAACAATATATTACATACGATTTTCATGGCAGCGTGTATGAATGATGGCGGCGCATGTTCATGGCAGCTAGCCGTATTGCCATGGCCAAAGAACGGTTGTAAACCATTTTACTTCCACAGTACAAGATCCACACTTATCATAACATGGCCCTTATCATAACATAACATTCGTCGGCACTTGGCAGTTATTCACAAATAAGCACGCTTCAATTGCCCGGCAATCCATTCTAAGTCTATTGGCTAATCTCCGAAGCTTTGGCTTCGGATGAATAGAGTGCAACGAATACAAATAAATAAAGAAATCAAGCATTTAATCTAACTCTGATTGTCACTTTCTTAAATTTTATCACCCGCACACGGGCGCCAGTGTGACTCGCGGTAATTCAGTGCTTCAGTGCATAACAATAGATGAGAATCATCAAAGGATGCTCGGAATATACTAATTCTAATATAAACTTCTAAAGAGCTGGGCAAATTGTAAAAAGTAAATTATGAGCATAGTTGTGAGAGCAAATATGAACACTATAATGGCAACAAATACCAACAATCACAATTACAGTAAAACCCCGCTAACTCGAATTTGAAGGGACCAGCGAAAACACTTCAAGGAAGAGGGTTTTTGACGAATCGGGGTTTTCGAATTTTGGTAACGTTATGATCTATGAGATGACGTTATGATAGCATATTGATCTCAAATTACGTTATGATAGCATAATGACCTACCCTTGACCACTTTAAAGCTGCCAACACAAAATATACAAAATCGATCGAGAGAGGGGTATAATCTTTGTTCTTGCCCCTTCAACCACAGCATCCTGTCACCTCCACTCTCTCTATAATGCACTTGAATCTTCTCAGAATTTTTTATCCAAGTTGACAGGGTGCTTGGTGGGATTCCAAACTTATCGGCGATGGCCTTTTCGCTGATCGCCAGGAACTTGGTCTCCAGGGTTACACATGTGATCTTTCGTTTAGTCGCCATTATTGCAGATATGTCTCGCAGAGATTCGTCGACAGACAGTCACAGACTGATTAATGTGTTGTGACGAATGATCCGGTTTTATACTGATGGGCAGAGTTTGTTTATTATTGATGTTTCCCGCCTATTCACCATCTGAGGCTATATACCGCTTTCTGTAATCATCTTAATCAAAGACGCCTTCATGTGTTTTACTCCGATCGAAAATCCACTACATGCTCTCTGTTCTATTGTTAACCAAGCATCGTGAATGCGAGAGGCAACACGCGAGTCAAACTCTGTAAACAATTGTCCAAAACAGCAAACAGAGTGGTGTTAATTGCAATTAGCAAAAGGGTTCTTTGATAAATAAAAAAAAAAAACTTTGATGAATTCGATTCGATTTTGCTCAAAGGACCGAAAAATATGTTCGAGGAACAGGGTTTTTCGACGAAGCGGGGTTCTAGGAATCCGAGCAATCTGTAATGCTAAAGTATAGGGGAGTCGTCGGGACTTTGAAAACACTTCGATTAAGAGGGGTCTTCGAGTTATCCGTTTTCGAGTTAGCGGGGTTTTACTGTAGTGTGACGCCTTTGAGAATTAATTGTTGCACAAACACCATCTAATTCATCAAGGCACATACTCTTATTCATCGTTTAGTGTCAGTATTTGTGAAATAAAGGTTGTAAGAGCTATAGAGGGTATATAATTCGCATGGAACTCTATGTGCCTATATCCCATTTTTGTTGTTCATCATGCCTGTACGCAAGAGCCTGATTTGGAAGCTGTTCTCTACTTGCGTCGACAACCCTCTATCAGCTGCTTGCAACATCTGACACGTGCACCTGTACCGAGAAAAGAAAAAAAAACACACCTCTCGACGACCCCTCTCATCACCCACGCGATGAATGGAAGGAAGCAACAGGACAGTGTTCAACTGAATCAGATGAAATCCTCTCTGATGCTTCTTCTGCAAAAACTGCTTCTGAGGTATACATCAGACTTAAAGGGAGGGAGAACTGGTTAAAAATGGACTTTGAGTCGTTATTTGATGCACCAAAAATGATTCCTATGCCTGGCCCACACAAGGAATATCATCGCTAACGATTTTGCGGGCGATATATTGCTAACTAGGCGTGACGTCAGCAGCTGTGATGAAACACCGAGTTCCCCATCTGTTACAATGGGCCTCGTCATATCAGCGTGTTCTGCGACTAAACCCTTGGATATTTTTTTATTTTCTTTTCGGAAATAGATAGAATAATCATTTTGCCACCAGTCAGGCGCAAAATTTTCTTTTTTTTTCGCTATTTTTCTTATTTTAACGAGCGATTTTCTAGGACACCTACCATGTTTCTCATCCTGAAACAGTAAAAAGGTCAGCCGGAGTGCACCACGCATGCGCTTTCGTTTCGTAAACAACAGAGATGTCCTTTTATGGCGAAGATGATCTGCTCTGATTGGCTGAAATCGATAGCTTCACGAGGGGAACGGGACCAATCAGCTATCAGCCAAACCAAGCCATCAGCTGACGTTTGCCTCCTATACTTCGCAATGGAAGCCATTCTCCCATAGCATTCACGATTGTAAATCGAGAATTTACGCAATAAATGGTATATATATAGGCGCAATGCTAACCCCGATATTCGGAATGCATTATTTCCTTACGATTGCATCCAGGCATGGTGTTTTTGGCACGGAATGCTATCAATTGGTGCTATGAGTCAATAGAACATCACTTAAAATTTAGTTCCCCATCCCTTTAGAAGACCCAATTAACAGAGATCATATAATGAATTATTCTTTCTTTCAGAGCATTCAGCCAACACTGCAGCAGCTTGCGGCAAGCCGACTGCAATGGGATTGCAGGAATCCTTTGTGGATTTCAAATACTAGAAAACTCCTCAAGATGATCGCCAGAGACCAGCAGCCCTTTTCCATTGCTGAAGACGATGGCTTTGCCCATTTTGTGCATGACCTGCAGCCAAAATATGACATTTCAGATAGTAGCTATGTGTCAAAAACAAGAATACCTGGCTTCTACAGCAAAGTGCAAGGCTGGCTGAAGGCAGAGCTGAAGACGACTTGCAACGATGTGTCTTTCACAACAGACAGTTGAACATCTGACACCAACATAAGTTACACAAGTCTGACGGCCTATTGAATTGACCCGACCTTCAAGCGACTTCAGGCTCTCTTTTACATCCAGGAGATTAAGGGGAGTCTCACGGGGGATAACATTACCGTAATGATGCCAAGATGCTCGGCAACTGGGAGTTGGAGGACAAGTTCTTAGTCATTTTCCATGATAACGCAGCGCACATGATGAAGGCTTCTCAAGATGCATGACAAGAACATTTGCCCTGCATGCCACATTCCCTTCAACTCGTGATAGATGATGCAATCGACCAGCAGAAGGCATCAGAGAAACCATGAAGGTCGGAAGGAAGCATTTCAACCACGAAGTGACGGCAAATGAAGAGCTGACGAAATACTAACAGCAGTTTGAGATTCCTCAACACCGACTGATTCAAGATGTTAAAACAAGGTAAGATCACTAATCATTCTATCAATTCAGTTATCAATTTATTATTAAATATTGATTAATGTTTACATTATATGATTCAAATATTGATTTTATACTCTCAGATGTAACAGCACATACCTAATTTTGGAGTGCCTAAAGGAGCAGCGACAAGCTCTGCTGTTATTTACGGATGCCCACCCAAACCTCACCAGTTCATGACGATCCAGTGATCGACTGTTGACGCCGTCATCATGGTACTAGCTCCATTTAGCAAATTTATGAAGGAACTCAGCGAAGCTACAGCATCAATGAGATTCATGATACAGGCATTCAAATCCATGTGTGACTGTCTGCAAAAATCCGCCACATAGACCCCGTTGAGTTGTGGCAAAAAGCACAGTCCCATTACCCTCTCCTGGCCACACATGCTCCATCAACAAGTGTTGAGAGTGAGAGAATCTTCAGCACTTGTGGTAAGATCGTCACAGAGTAAATAAATCGGCTGAGTGTTGAGAACGTGGAAATTCTCATAGTCCACAATAAGAATATTGCTATGAAAAAGCTACCATGACCAGCAAGGAATGCATTAAGAAAAAGAACTGTATTTGCCCATATTGATTTTGATTGATTGATTGATTGATTGATTTTTGCTTTCATATTTGCATATTTCAGCTATAATAAAACTGTTAACATAAATATCTCTGTAGTTTTGAACAAATTGTATTATTTGACTTTAATTCAGTTTTAAAATTAAATCTTTCTGAAGTTCTGAACGAATTATATTATTTACCTTTAATTAATTCATGTTTGATTTTAGAAGTTACTAAAACAATTCAGTTTTCTTTGTTTTTTTATCATCCTAGTTCATGCATGTATTTGCAACCAATATTTAGCGTTATGCCAATGATTATAAAAAGGATGAATATCCAGCGTACTGCCAACGATTGTAAAACTATGAAGAACCGGCCAAGTGTTGGAGGCCAAAACTACGCTGTAGTCCTGCGTAGGACCATCATTGTATTGCTGACTAGGAAAAGAAATACCAGGCATGGCATATTGTTCAAATCAGCCTATCAACTGGGTCTGGGTGTCATTAGTGGTGCAGAATTGTTTCGCATATTTACTGACAAACACCAACAAGCATTCTCATATGCCATAGATGAAACCTGGCAGAGTTACTAAGAGACTGGTCAGTTTCTTTTTTTGATTTCTAGAGCACTCAACCCTAAAAATTATAATTTGTCTCATTGTGACAACTTCATATTATCCAGTCAAGGCTATGTGTTTGCTCATGAATAACAAGGCTATGTGTTTGCTGAATAACAAGTTGATATAATAATTTATTTTACAGGCTTGCAACCCATGGAAGGTGAGAGACGAGCAACATACCAAAGCTTGGTTTTGCATTCATTATCTGGGCCAAGCCTAACCAAGTTTTGCAATAATGGGGGAGGATTGGGATGATGTCAATGTGACAACGTGAGATGTCCATACATCAGTTAGGATATAGTTCCCATCATTCTTGCTGTCGAAATGTTGCATTGCCATCCACATTTTCAATGCCTTCAACTTCTCGGAGAGAGATCCAGTCTCCAAATCCCCAAGAAAATTAAAATACTCCCAATAAAAGTGCACCCTGTTGGGAATGATTCAGTATGATAACCGTATGAACAAAGGCGTCAGAACTTCTCGGATTCTACAACACGAATGAATTTATTCCAGTACAAGCGCGGTGATCACGCCTGTAACAAACATGGACATAATAATGAGGGGCGGGCATATTCCACATTCCACAACACTGTGAATAACTTTAGATACCTTCATGTCAAAGTTAACTAAAATATGCAAAATTTTCATGCATACAGTCAAAGCTCGTTATTACGAACCTTAAGGGGCCATAAAAATTAGTTTCTAATAACAGAAGTTCTAAATATGAGGAGAAAATCCAATTTTTACATCAATTAAAAAAAAGGTTATGATTCATAAATTGACGTAATGATACACGTAATGATACATCATAATGTCAATAATTAAGCTAATTGAGAGATGCAAAAAAGGTTTGTTGAGGGTTTTCTTTAAATTTTTATTGAAATTCATGGCATAAAATTAATGCATCATGACATACAATCTCTTAGTAAAAAAAAATCAATAGTGGATTGTTTAGGCTTATATGCTGTGATGCTGAGATAAATCTATCCAGTGAAGTGAGCTGTTTGAACACATTATCTGCATTTGCACAGGATTGCTGGAACGACTGCATTGCAGCTGTGTAGGTCACTGTGTTGTTTTCCTCGTTGCTGTCATCGTCGTCATCGTCATTCGAACTTGTTTGGGGTGACTTGGAATCTTTAATGGCATCAATTATGCCATTGTCGGATGCAATCTGGCATGTTTCGACATGATCATCCAGGTTAAGAGTACTCCTCAGCTGTGCAGACAACAGAGCGGCGACGCACTTGGCTTTGATATTAATTAAAGTGATTTGTTGCTACGCACAAACTCTTTTATTGGAGCCAGATTCAAATTGATCTGAATGCTCTAATCATGTCGCAATTTCTACACCCGCGGTGGGCACACTGAAGCACAAAATGGTGTGACTCATTAGTGACTCTACGACCTTTTAGTGGCTCTGGCTCTGTGAAATGTTAACCCCTTAGTGGTGTTTGCACATATAGATTAAACGTTCCTAAACTCAACTGATATGCCATCAATTATTTAGAATCAAATGCGCAAATGGCACAACTAATCGTAATCCAGATGCATGAAGATGATCATACTATATATATAATCATCATTATATGTACAATGTATATACATTATATATATGCATTCCCTGACACAGGTTGGTGACCATTATGCTCTTGTTGGAATCCTTAGAGCATGTATACACTTGCTTGTTTTAAAAAAAAGTAATGTAACAAAGGACATAAAGATGGCCTTTTCCCCTCCATTTTTTTTTTACCGGGGCGCAAGCCATCATTACCGGCCCGTCTTGCCTTTGCTATGTCACTGTGTTTCTCTGCTATTGCCGGCAAATTATGTGTGTGAGGAATTATTTAGTACCCTGTGCATGTTATACACTAGAAAACTGATTGAACATAAAAAGATAATCTTATAAGCTATAATTATTCATGGTAAAATTCACATCCTCAAAATCCTGAGTTTTTCTAAGCAGTTCTGAGCTGTCAAGTGAATTTTATTATCATTCACCAGAAAAGGTTAGCAGTGATTAGGATATCTACAGAGTTTAACTTTTTAAGTTGTTTAAGTGTTGTTTTAGCTGTTTAATTTATCTTTCATCTGTTCATTAACATTTGAAGGTTATCTATATCTCTTGATCCCCCAGCTGCATGTACTCCTCAGTACTGTACAAACATGTTTTGATAAACCAAGGGCTGAAATCGCATCCTAATCTGCTAATCTGGTCGAATTGAGGCTGAGAATAGAATAGCATAGCTAAGCGTCATGTGCACATTGATAAACATGCATTTCCAGTTTGCATTTCAGATGGTTCGTTTGACAACATTCGTGCTTGTTACACTTTCAGTTTCATGTGAGTGATCATGTGACTTTCTTTATATCAACAAAATGTTTCTAGCAGCTGATCGATCGCACGTTGGAAGATGATGTATCAGATATGGTGACGATCTGGCGCCTCAGGATTTTACATCATTTTAATTTTATTCTGCGTTTTATTACTGAATAATGGACTCGTTACGTAACGAATCTGATGCTGGATCGGAATCCGATCCTCTCCTGGAGTCGGACAAATCGGACTCCGAAAATCACGAAAATGGGCCAAAGGACAGGTGAGCCACGATCAACGGTCGTAAACTAAATATGTTTGAAAATTCAGAAATTTCATATTTTCATACTTGATTAGTATAGGTTGCTAGAGGCCCTGACCGTAGGCAGAGCTTCCCTCCCAGAAGCGTGGTGCACACACAAGTAGGCCGGATACTAGGATTAGTTGCATTCTGTAGCCATTATCTGTGGGGTTGATGTCTAATTATCAATATAGCCACAACACATCAGCCTGATCAGGGCTGATGATACAGGCTTTTGATACATTTGTAGCCATCTAATTAATTATTATTAACGATGGAGTTTTGGAACGAGAATATGAAGCTATAGCCAAACATTTTAATAATCTCAAACCAATATTGAACAATGTATGGTAACCAAAGTACTGTAAAACAGCAAAATTTTGCGGTCCTAAATTTAGCAGTCGCGTCCATGGGAAAATTTTTGCACATGAAATTTTGCGGTCGCGCGTATGTATATTACCTGTGGTCATGGGCTGATGAAAATTCAAGCAGGAATTTTCACGGTCGTCCGCGAACATAGCGAACGCTTCCTGTCGGCAAAATTTTGCTGTTTTACAGTAACCATGATCCTGACGCTATCTGCATGAGTCTGACAGTAAAATTTGGTAATGCTGATGGAGTAATAATTTACAAATAATTGTTTAACTCTTAGTGTGACTTCCAGTCTAGAAACAACAAGGGTTCCTGAGAAAGCCCCAGTTGACAGGTAATAGCATGCGTTCACATGTTGATAAGCCACTAGCCGCTAGGAGTTTCACGCAAAATACTCTTTTAGTCTTTAGAAACACCCTTTTCTGCATTTCTGAGGGAGATTCTCATTCGCTTATTTCTCTTTTCATTTTGCACCCGTTAGCTCTTTTTTTCACTTCTTTATTCTGCGCATGTTTTTAATGCATTATTTAATTCAGGATTTTGTATTATTTTTGCACTCCATTTTTTGCTTGATCCAAAGTTTTCGGTCAGCCACGGAAACTTGTCGTTTTTGTTGTGGCCATTTTTCTGTTTTGCGGTATTTTTAAAGAAATTAGAACTATTCATGTTGATAATAATCTTTTGTTTATTGTTTTTTGTTTTGTTTTGGATTTCCTTTTTCTGATTATTTCCAGATGGAATGTCGTCTACTTAATCTTCTACTTAATGGGCATTGGTTCTTTGCTTCCCTGGAACTTCTTCAGCAATGCTAAAATGGTGAGTTTTGTGCTAAAATGATGAGTTTAGTGCTAAAATGATGAAAAGCTTCTCATACGGCCAGCACCCTACGCATTCCTGATTCTTGACCTCGTTCTTTCATTGGCTTTTTTTTCTTTTTTGTTATCTTCGTTGTGCAAAGACAATCGAAATGCAATCGTCTGTAATCTCTCGCATGGATGGATGATATAAAACGTATGATGATAAATATTGTGCTTTCAGAGAGAAAAAAATAATTTCTTTGTTCTGCAATGTACTTAATTGGTTAAATTTAGATTTTTGTTCACTGGGATTTATGTTTAATACATTGAGTTCAGAGTTCATCTGTCGGTTTGGAATGATACTTAGAGTAGGACATGCATGTCTTTATCTGAAATGAATATCATTGCAGCCGAGAGTCAATATTTTGATTTGAGGACAATTGCTTTACCATTTGTGAACTACGTGTGACTTTATTATCACTATCATTATGCACTGATAGGCGTTTCTTGTACCCTGAACTCTTCATATCTTTTTGGTATCAATCTATAAGTATTTTAGTATCGTAATATTTTGCACGTCCGTCATTTGAGGGGTGCTTGACATGTTCACGTCAAGCAGTCGCCATCTCTTCTCTCAGCCATGCATCATAATCATGGAAACACCAGTGGGGAGAATGGATGAATAATTTTTACTTGGACTGCAAATCTGTAATAAATAATAAATGCTATAATAAGTGTTTTGTAATTCCAATATGTATATTAACGGAGAATATTTTTCACATAATGAGCATAACACTCCGAATGAAAATGTTCTTCTGTACCAGTGACTGAGTGTGCAACTGTTACATAACTTATATTATATCAACTTGAAAAGTTAAACGTTTAACCTCAATAATAGTTATAATTTTCTTGAGTTTTCCTTTTGAGTACGCATGGTTTACAATGTAAACTTGTATAAGGATACCTAAAAGATTGTAAATTTATACTTTAAATATTTTATTCAATTGAATATACTACAATAAACTTAAAATAATGCATAACTACAAAATAACTACAAATGAATAATAATAAATAAAACAGGGGAAATTTACACATCAAAATCACTCTGCTCCCTTCATCAACACATTTAATTTTCCGTTCTCCACTTTTACATGGCACATACGCATGTGCCGGATTGAAAACTGATTATAAGTAGTACTCATGTTAAACCTTTATAGATATACGGATAACAATACAATGATGCTATAATTGAACATACATTCATGCTAATTCCACCCTGTAACAAATATAGATGTGGATAATAAATTGATAATGATAATACTATATGCATGTACGTTGTATTCCGTTACCGTCCTCAAAAGCCTTGAATCCTCCGTAGGGGGTCATGACCTTAACAACCTGACGGTTATTACATCACAGTTTATAAATCTCCTTGACACATTATCTTGATGACCAACCAAATTTATTTTTCTTTCAGTATTTTTTGTACAAATTACGCAACATCAGTGACACGAATCCTCATCATTGGAACAATACCAAGCATTACACGGATCTGCAGGTCATGTTTGAGAGCTACCTGACCCTGGCCGCCATGCTGCCCAACGTTCTCTTCATGTTCCTTAACACGGCCGCCACCAAATAGTCTGTATTTTGTTTCTCTTACATTTTGAGCTATAAATTCCACTCACTGGTTATGCAATTATCACGCAACTGATTATAATTTTTTTTCAATTCCGGGTATGATAATGCCACTCATTAGCTTATAGTCGGTCATTGACCTTCTTGACCTCTCTGCACTTGAGTTTTGATCCGCACACATCTGATAACAGATATCACAATTGGATTATGCGTATGTGGGAACTGAAGCATCAGCTGATGGCTGAGAGGGAATTTCCCCTCCGATTTTAAATTTTTAATCTTTTGCAGGGTGATTTCCTTTTTACGCTTAAATTTGCAATATCAGATGAAATGATTCTGATTTCCTGATCAACCTTCAATTGTACTTTTTTTTTTATGTTCCTTGAAACGACAATTCCTCTCCAACCAATCAAGAAAATAAGCACACTTTCTGTAAATGCTGATTGCTTCTCCATCTCTGTTGCTCTTTTACAGCCTTTAAATGTTCTCAATCGCAATGTAAAAAGTAGAAGCAACGGGTGACGTATGATCGCGATGCCCTAGGGTCATCCTCTCAAGCAATCGTTACGGCTGAGAACGATTGTGGCTTTGACATCCATTAATTCAATCTAACCCCAGTTTGAACTTTGATCTTTTGACCTTTTGCAGCATTTCCCTTCGTGTGCGCATTGTCGTAGCCACTTCTGCCATGATTCTCATGTTCATTCTCACAATCATCCTCACCAAAGTGAACACGGACGAATGTAGGTCATTTCTCACTCATTTCTCACTCATTTTCTTCCTCTCCCTCCCCTTAGGGCAGCATCTCTTCTTCATCATCACCATAGTCTCCATCATCATCATGAACGGTTTGTTGGTTGACCATCGATATCATGAAATTTTTCTTCAATATTTCAGCTGGTAGTGCCGTATTACAAGGCGGGGTGTTTGGCTTATCGGGAATGTTCCCGGAGAAATATTCGCAGTCAGTGATGGGCGGAATGGTGATTGTTGTCGAGTGTATCGTTGTGCTTTTATGTTGTTTTTTTTTTTATTGCGTTTTCAGGGCCTGGGTGGACTGACTGCGGCGGTCGCTAGTGTCATCACCGTGGCGATTGGGTCTGACCCGATTGAAAGTGGATTTGGATATTTCATCACCGCTGAGATTGTTGTGATAGCCGCGTTGATTGGATTCCTGTGTTTGCCTTGTAATGTGAGAGAAATAGGAAGGAGGTTATTGTCGTCCTCCACCTCTAACCCCCATCCCTATAATATATATCTTAACTATAATTAATATTTAATTAACTTATCAAAAAATTAAATAATTAACTAACAAAATTTATGTCTTAACTTAGAAAATAGAGTTAGCTGTGAATTTCATATCAGTGTTTATACAATTTGCTTGAAAGTTTAATTTTCTCACCAGAAATTTGCTCGTTACTATTCTGAGATGAAACCTCGGCCTCGGTCTCCCAGCATCAACTACTTTGAGCAGAGGGTGGACGCTGACGAAAGTGCCGTCGACATCTCCATGGAGATCAGTTACGGAGAATCAGGGTCCCTTTGGCGCGTCTTCAAAAAGGTTCGTTTCTTCTCCACTCAATCAACTCTGAATTGCGATTCATTTCAGCTGAAACTGCCCGGTTTCTGTGTTTTCTTTTCGTTTACTCTGACGCTCTCTTGTTATCCCGCCATCAACTCAGCCATTCAGGCGCAGTATTCTGACGTTAAGCACCCCTCCGTCTGGGCAGGTGAGTGCTTTGGGTATAAGATCTCTTGTAATTCGTTTTCACAGGCATGTACTTCATGCCCGTGTCATGTTTCCTCGCTTTCAATACCTTTGATCTCCTCGGCCGAACCCTCGCCGGACCGTTGCAGTTTGTACGTTTGAATCCGTGTTCCCTCAGTCTTCCCATTCTATCCCATTTATCCCGTAGCCTCGCCAGGGAAGCCCCATCATGCTGCTTCTCTGCCTCATGCGCGTCTTAATCGTGCCCATTTTCCTTTTCTGCAACGTCCAGCCTCGCCACAATCTGCCGGTCATCTTTCATCAGGATTGGATTCCCATCGTCTCCATGGCTGTGTTTGCTATTTCTAACGGATATCTCGGTACTCTGTGCATGATGTATGGGCCACAGTGAGTATCAGCCAATCAGAGAGAGTTCTGTCTCATCGTTATTTCCCAGGGCTGCCTCCGGAGAGAACCTGGAGCTGGCCGGTGCCATGATGTCCTTCCTTCTCTCACTCGGTTTGGGAGTCGGTGCTGTTTGCTCATTATTACTCGTGAAACTCGTGTGAAACTCGTCTCGTGTTTTTCTTGAGACTGTTTTTCTTCTTCCATGTGCCTAATTTTAATATATATTTTTTTATTAGGATTTCAGTGAGCCAACTTTTATTTCGTCGGCATGAGGCCATGCTCGATTTTTACGAGTTCAACATAAAAATCCTCTCCTGCATAATTTTTTTTATGTTGTATGAATGTTCATGATTTAATTTATAGGTTTTTTATAACTCTATTAAGAAATTTCCATTTTTTAAAAATGGAATATTGAACAATTGTCATGAGTGTTTCTTCATTATACAATAATTTGTAGCTTATTTTAATTAATAAAATCTCGTCATAACCCCGTCCTAAATAACAGTCGTCATCTATACTGTGATTAAAAAAATAAATAAATTCAGAGACAGAACATGAATTGTATAAACACATGGAATTTTATTCAAGTTTACTGAGCAGAATCACAAGTGCACAAAGGTCACTGGGTACAGGAACGAGATGATACACAAAAAATAAAAGAAAAAATTCAATAATATCATAATTGAATAATATAACAAAATTGCATGAAATGTGGAATAACCTGGTGAATGAGATGTCACATGGAGGAATGTATGCGAGGAGGAGTAGTAAGTCACACGATCAGTGCGATTTCTTCTTTCGGCCAAAGCCAAAAGAGTTCTTGAGCCGATACGATGGAGAGGGGGATGCAGTGCCCGTGTGGCGCAGGTGTAGCTCAACTTCTATGCCGTGCTGCAGGGGGAGCCACTGCGTCACCTCTTCCGCATCTGGATTTAACGGTAAAATTGTCGTTAATTTTGTGGACAATTTTGTTGTAGAATGACTCACGGGACATGATCTCATCCAGACGGAATGCTTTGTTGGCCAGATGCTGTTTCTTGTGTGAAGTTTTGACGTCAATCACGAGATGAGCTTCCTTCAGAACACCACGACCTTGATCGACCTAGTGAGCAATGCTGGTGACCGCTACCATAGCGCTGTGACATTCACTGACCTCAAACGGCTGATTGACTACTGGCGAGAGTGGAGACAAGACGGGCGTCTTGCAGATCACATGACCTATCGACCGCTTTTCTTTCCTGTGACAAATCGGCCGGCTAAAAATAGATTATCTTAAAATTCCTCCTTTTCTCACGTGAATCGTTCAACTTACTCATCCAAGCGCACTTTGCAGTAAACGTGTTTGTCGAGCTGATTTTCAAGTCCTCGTATTTGCAGCAGATTGCCTTTCAGTCCGTAGTAATTCTCTCCTCCACTAACGACTGCAAATACACATCTAATTACCAGCTCATTAACTAATTGAGAACAAACCAGGATATTCAGCATTCAGGCCGGGAGAGGGTTTTGACCTTCAGAAAGGAGAAATAAGGACAAATGAGGAAGATGGAAACATAATATGGTTTCAATAATTTAAACTTTTTTATTATTAGATATCACTAGTAGGTTACATACAGTGGTTAAGACTATTAAATAATTAATATATTTATAGGAGTTTTCTGAAAGGGCAGAAATTGGGAAATATTTTCCATCGACAGAATATCCAGGAAAATTGTACATTAAAAGGATTATGGAAAATAAATATGAGCAGAGAGGAGACTAGGCCCCAACTCAAGCTGAGATTTCTCAACTGCAGATTTCTATAATTCGAGTAGAAAAATTGAACACGGTAGAAATTTTCCTCTTCTGTAGTGGATGTGTTTTAGTTTATATCAATATCTTGATTTCAAATGTAAATATTGAAAAACCACCCAAAACACAGAAGCAATTAAAAAATTCTAAAACAAAACTAATACATGTAAACAATTAAAAATCAAAAAGCTTTAAAAAGGAATTCAAACAGAAATAAATTAGGAAATATATTTCAAATTAGTTGAAATATATTAAGTTGAATACATGTACAAGAACAAGTGCAGTGATCATATAAGGTTATAAACCAAATCAAAGATAAGATAGTGAGATAGGATTAGATCATATTTTACACGTATAGAAAAAGAGAATTGAAAGCTAAAACCAGTAAGCGTGAAAAAAGGAAGACCAGAAATTAAATTATGATTAAAAAAGTTGTACAGGCAGTCAACACTGTGTGAGATTTTCTTCCTGCTGCGACTTGAAAAAAAATAGAAAAAATATGAATTAATTAGCAATTTGATGATCAGATGCGTTAATTAAAAGGGGAAAAAAAACCCCATCACCTTAATTTGTATCAATAAGTTGTGATTACATGCACATCAGGTTCAGGTAGAGGCATGAATTTGAAGGGGAGAAACCACAGATAGGTGGAATTAGAGATGAAGCACCCAAATTAATTAATACCTGGTTTCAGAAAGACGAGGTATTAGATCTTGTATTACAGGTATTAACTTGTAATAGAGCGTGGGCTTGTAACCAAGACTATATATATATCTAAATCATATTCTGGGGTTTAAACTCTTTATTTCATGCTTATTTATATTTATTTATTTATTTATATTTATATTTGTTGAGTGCTCAGTGTATCCAAGCGCATTCCGAGCATAAGCATGCACATCAACGGGGGCAGCGACAAGTGGCCAACATGCACAAAGACGCAAAGCACTTACTCCACGGAGGTTTGACTGGAGTTGAAAAGCCCTTGAAGCCTAGCGCACAGTTCAAAGCTAGAGGTCAGAACGAAAGCGCTAGAAATCAGAGAAAATTCCACTTACGACGATCGCCGTGTCAGAGAGTACGAAGCAGCGGAGGTTGAACGCGACAATGAAGCCGTTTCCGCCTTCTTCAGACTCGTATCGGACGACGATCGACGGAGGCTTCGGAAGCTGAATTTCCGCTTCAAAGGCTGCGTTGCTTGACCTTGAGGAGAAGGAGGAGGCCCGTGACCTTCACCCTGAGTCACATGACGAAGAAAATGAGAAAAACGGCAAACTAAAGAAACTGAACGTGGAAGCTAAATAAAAAGAAGAATAAAGAAAGGAATCCACGAGGAAGGCAGATGCGTTGTTAAAGGTCACATGACTGGGCATCATGGCGATCGGTCACTCACATTGCTTTGGCTGATGCCAGGGTCATCTGGTGCATCAGGGACATCAATGGCGGATTCTTTCGTTTCTTTGTCTTCTTGCAATTTCTCATCAGAAATAATCTCTGTTTTGTTTGATTCTTCAGATAAGGAGTTGAGAGGAACAGATTGCGCGATTTCTGGGTCAATATCTCCATTCGTTCCTGTCTCCTGCACGTCAGAAAACAGATTCAACATTAGTTAAAAAAATACCACATCGTCCTGGCAAAAACCGGCCGTATATTGTCTTGTATCCGAGACAATATACGGTACTAAATTTTGATGAATTTAGTTAGATGAATGAACTATGCATACCTCTTCTTTATGGCCCAATATGACCGTGATGCCGAGTTGAACGTGACCAGAACGAATTCTCTGCAGGGAATGCCACGACTCAGTCTAAAACAACGCACAAACGTCACTCTACACATTGAACATGACACGGATAAATAAATAAAAACCTTCTGAGTGCTGAGTTTCTTCAAATCGTCCAAAGTGAACGAAAGCGAACCTAGAAAATCTTTCTTGAAAAGTAGATCTCGATCCCAAACAACCTGAAAATCGGCAAATGAGACGACTTCCTCAAAAATTAAATATTCTCACGATTTCCAGAGTTTCGTTTGGCTGAGGAAGTTGCAGCGTGACAAATTCATCCCAAACCGGGTTTAGGGTCTTCTTCTTGATGCTGGTCGTGAATTTCCGCTCGTTATTAATCCTTACTTCGCAGTACGGATCGCTGAAACCTGGCACAGAAATCCAAAAGTTCATATTCCGAGCTCTATATTTTCTTCCAAAATATACCGTTGCTGTCGGCCGCAACTAAATTCTTCGCTTGTAATATCTTCAACTCCAAGATACCGTGACCTACATTGAGATAAGATAAGACGGAATTCATAGTTTGATTCCTCACCGAGAGACAACAGCGCCCCCATTCCCATGCTATCCGAACTCTTCTTGTCGTGAAACGCACTTATTCTCTGTTTCTGAAAGAGAAATAAAAATAACCTTTAATTCAACTCCATTTTTTGTTTGGGAAACCAAGGAGCGTAGAGAAACGGAAAAACGAGGTTGGATGAAGGACAACGTAGAACCTAAGCCACAGAAGAGAGAGCGTGTTTCAATTGACTGAAGCTTACATCACAGTTGACGGCCATCGAGGGATATGACGCTACCTTGCTGATGGCTCTGTGCAAACCGGTGTGCACCAACATCTGGAGAAATTGTCATAAAAGGAGGGCAGAAAAAGCGGAATTAAATTTGGAATTTTTTGTTGGAGGGAGAATCTGAAATTCTGATGAATGACTAAATGGTACGAGAGAGTCTACTGAAAGAGTGCGGAGTTTCTGTTGGAAACGAAGAAGAAGCCTCGACAGTTGAAGCAGCTAAGTGCTTTAATGAAATCAAATGTTCTCAGATTTGCATAGAACTTTTAATCTAAATATTGAGACATTCAATAGAATCCTTTCACAGAACCAGCACCGTGTAAAACGCACAATCGTCCTGATATTTTCAAAGTGAAAATGTTGATCCAGCACCGAGAAACAATCTTTAAACAAATCAAAGTCAGATTTGTTCAATTAAAAATTAAAAACCTACAAAAAAAACCCCCTTAAAATGGACTTACTGACTCTCCAAACTCAAGCTGTGTTAAAAAAACAAATTTTGTACACTAAATAATTTGAATAAATTCCTCAAAACTCACTGCAGAATTGAGGAAGGTGGATTTCTTCTCAGAGCTAACAAGCCCAGCTGCAACGGAAGCCAACGTGCCGCCCTCTGCATGGGAAGAAAGGAGAGCGTGACCTTGATATGACCTTGCTTTGACCTCTAACCTGATTTGAGGACGGCCGGCACAGGACGGAACACAGCAGAGACGATGATGGACCCCAGTTTGATGTTGTCCACTTGGCCGACATTCGGCCGGTTATAGCCGAGGGTCAGACTCTTTTTGATCACAGATGGTTCGTCCTGAAGGGCATACCAAGGTCATGCAAAGGTCACCACATGCTGATCTCACCTGGCTAAGGAGGAGGTGTGAGCTGCCGAGAAAATCATCCTCGCTGGCATTGCGCCCATCCCAGTCGTACACGATGAACGAAAGCATCGTCTGAATCAAATGAATTATAGCCCGAAAATAATACATCACAATATCAAATATACTTTCTTGAAATCAGCAACCAACAGCTCAGTGCTGACTTCCCATTTGGGGTTTTTAGTTCTGCATATATAATGAGTTGTCTTGACCTGAAAGAACGCTTTCACCAGTGACCCTTTGACCTCTGACGCACGCACCTTCTTCCCGTTGCTGTACACGACGCAGTAGGGATCGGAGAAGCCGTTCCGATCGAGACCAAGGAGACCACACGCGCTGTGGATGCACACGTACAACACACCAGACGCTGCAGAGCAAGAGATGAATATTGCGTACATAATAACCCACAATACCAACAACAGCTGATTTCAATCTGGGGACGTCCAGCGGAAACAGACTCAATCTCGTTGACAATGTTGGGAAGTTCGAAGTACTCCAAGGAGAGAAGCAGCTTCACCGAACCCCCGCCTTGCCGCTTGGAGACCTTCTCCTCCAACGCAGTCTCAACGCTGAGTTAAGTAATAAATAATTAAGTTAATAAATCAATCAATCAACAGTTGACTTATATACAACGCACAGAGGTTTCAGCTCCAAAGGAAAATTCGAAAGCAGAACATCAAACTGCACGAGCGTATTGGTGCTCATCAGAACTTTGCTCTTCACTTTGATCGTCAACTGCACAGATTATAAAATAACAAGGTCACAGGGTCACAGGGTCACTGACCTTGTCCTTCTTGAGGTCATCGATGAGGAAGGAGCAGCAATCCTCCCAAGCGGACGGTCCTTGCGTTCTCTGCGTCCTCTGAACTTGCTCTCCCACGCGTAGCTGACAGTAGCGCGTGTCTTCCATGAACACTACAAAAAAACAAAGAGAATCATCAAAATGAATGTCATATCTGCCGTTGTGCACCTGTAGCAATTAGCAACATTAGCGAGGGGTGCGTGCAATCACCCTCGTTAATCCGGCCTCCTCAATTACAGTAAACAAAGGCACGAGATTCGTTATGGGGAATCTTGCATTGCGGAGAGGCAGGACGAACAAGGTCTGACTGTACATTAGGTCATTCGTGAGTGATTAGTAACAGTGTTGAACTGTAGTGAAGGGAGAATTAATTGATGTTTAAGATGACACTGATGAAGAACTGTAGATCGTGCAATTTCATTTACATTTAATCAAATACAGGCTGACATTAGACACCATAATACCGAATAGACAGCAGCACACGGTGCCCTGTGTCGACACGCGGATTTATTCAATGTACACACGCAGACAATTCCTTGCAGCACATTTCTGTGGTTCTTATGTTTTTAGTGCCACAGTCAGCGATTCATATCCAAACTTGGACGGATGCCAAAATAATAAATTTCAAATTGACCAATAACATTGCAAATTTCATTGCATGCCCTTTGTGAAACAATTAATGAGCGGATGAGAACCTTTGAAGAAATAATTAATGATTGATGACAGGTGAGAAAAGCACCTGCCGTTCACTGTATTGATCCTCAATTAGACCAACATGCAAGTAACGTGTACAAAACACGTACAAACAGCGCAGATTAATCGACTGTGATATCGCTGATTGAGAATCAAAAGGCGAATTGAGCAACACTCAATCAATTAGAGACCGGTAATAATTATAGAATTGTGAAAAATACTACAAGTTGAAATTTCATAGTAAAAATAGAAAGGTTAGTCAAGAGAGCATTTGGCAGCAGAAGCCCTAATCAGCCCTAATTAACTTAATTAGCTTAATTAGCCTAATGAGAAGGTACGCTACCCATGGGATGATCAGCGCCTACTTTTTCACCTGTAGAAACAAAAGATAAGAAATAATAAACAAATCTCAGTGTTAGGCTTGGGCGATATTTTCGATATATCGATATTTTCGATAATTATCCAACTCGATATTGATAATTTTTCTCAACAATAATTATCGATAATTTAAATGTATATACATATTTTTTTTTACTTTACAATATTGTGTTACTTCAAGGCTCTGAAACACATTTTCATAAAAATTTTTAGCCATGAGTTCAATCATGAACAAGTATTCACAATACCCAGAGCAACACATCAATAACGCATCGAAGAATTTTACTTTCTGCACACGAAATCTATCGCACTTTACCCATAATTTTTTCCCATAATTTATTTTAATAATTTATCTATGAATAACTTTAAACCAAAAATGAAATTTTATCTTTTATATTTTATACTGATTTGTTTCATATTGTTAATTTTTCTCGCTTTTTTCTTTATTAATTACTGGAAAACAGTTGATTTTTCTCCTTTTTTTTTTTTTCCGTTTTGTTATATCGTTTCAATTAAGATAAAATTCTGCTTTGGGTCACTCACAAGTACAGGCAATGACTTTTGGGTGAACCCTGCCAAAATTGTATTTCGACATTCTAAATTTTTGTATTTCACCTTTTGTTATATTTTGGCTAAATAAAATTAATTCATTCATTCAACAATAGTGAGGTCTGTTTTAAAGTCAGCGCATAGCTGAATGACCTAAGTTGATGGATGCACTATGTAAGATTTTACAATTGGCAAAACTGAAGAATATTAATTGTGGGTTTGGATACCTAAGCATTCAACGGGGATATTTTCAGCACACCTGGAAATATTAAAGCTTCAATATTTTATTATATTTAATTAAACTTTGTATACTATATTACCATTAATTTAAACCTAAGACTTGAAATTATAGAAATACATGGAGAGGTGGCCTCAGAGGTAAAAAAATCAAGTTCACTTTTCCCTGCAATACATGTACTGAGTATTTGTGTTAAGCCTAAAGTTTCATCCAACTGCATTTCATGATTTTCATCCCATGAAGATTCAGAGCAATATGTCAATTATAATTTTTTCATTGGTACTCTGCATCATACAGCCACTAACTACCGGTGAAGTAATTATCACGATCATTATCGCGATAATTCATGAAAATTATCGTGATATTTTAATTTAATTATCGCCCAAGCCTACTCTGTGTACAGGTGCATCTCCCTTGAAGCGGTTGACGCAAGGCAGCAATTAGCGCTAGATGGAGGCTAAATGACGTAATTAGCTGACCCGCATTACAGACATCAATATATGCAATCATACACCTTGCCAAGGTCACTATATGAAGCAAATGCCCAAGCAAGATGCAAGCATAACTAGCATCTGAATCAAACTTGAAATGCAGATATAATTCCTGAAATGGGAGTCGTCATTATGAAAGAATCTTTTGATGGCCAATGCAGAATCCAGATGCTAGCTTTATGGAAATACTATTATTCTTATTATTTCGCTTACCATTGGCTTTCGTCTCATGGGCTGACAATGTTACAGTGAGAACTCCTTGAGCTGTGAAACAGAAAACGAGAAAAAACCAATATATTTTTCTGAATAAATTGCAAAATGAAAAAGTAGCAATTTGGAGAGTTCTGAGAGTGACAGATGCAACAGATTGTTTGGGTTAGGAAGCCATTTGCAATTCTGCAATTTCAAATTTCTACAGATTTACGGCAATGTGTTCACGTGTCACTGAATTACATGCTGTCCAAACACCTTCCTCTGCATGTCTGCAATATTTATATATTATTAGCAGTTTCATAGAATTAAGCGGTGATATCCAACTCAAGCATTGTGAGCAAGCAGTGATCATTCACCCTGCTCGACAGAACGATTCCAATTGACATCAGCGGAAAGGGAGAGAATTAGAAAGGAGAAAGATGAGATGAACAAAGGGATGAGGGGGCATGCAGCCACACCCTAACAACCAAAGGAAGCAGAAACTGCTTAGATCTCTCTTAGTACAAGTCCCCTGACAGGCATTCCATTCACGACTGTCATTCATTAGCATATAAGGCATCCCCTGCCAGCCATGATGTTTATTGGATAGCAATTGCATGCACAGCACGACTCAATGACATATCTCAGTAGGATGATGTACCAATGGGGCAATAAGGCTTTTATGGATAAAGCAATTCTAAGTCCTAAGAGATGGGAAACAAGAGCATCGTCGCATTGATCCGCTTAGCACCGAGGCTGTTCAGGTGTCAGACAAGGTTATTTCAGATAATCTTTTTCCACACGCACCATTAGCCCTGTGTCTGGGTCTGGCAGGAATCTTTGTTGGGCCGACACTCTCCATGCGGATCTCCCACTTGCCCGGATCGACCAGCGCGGTTGTGAGCCCATCCAGAACCAGGTGATGGATCCACGACTTGAGCACCGGGATCTCCATCATCTGCACGGCCTTCAACATGCGGATCGCAAACCACACCTCGGGTCTGCACGACAGCAAACACTCGGTGATCGGCAGAGTTTTGCGCAATCATCGACTTACTTTTCTAGGAATGAGAGCGTAACTGAAGATATGTGAGGGAAGGAACAGTTCATGTCCATGTTCAGAAGAAAGTGCATTTTTCCAGTGATGTGTAATTTCTCCACGGCTGCATCCATGTCCATACCCATCCTGATGAACGAGAGAAAAAAAAAAAAAAAAAAAAAAAAACAATTTAAATAAAAAGAATTCTCTTCAGAATACATGTAGAGAATTCTCTTTAGATTACATGTATAGAGCAACATCCTCCTCAAATTCTGAGAAATTTCACTCAAGAATAAAAATCCTTGTGAATTTGTGTTTTTGCTTCAATATCAGTTTTGAGGAAAGCCAAAAGAAATGCACCCTCAAATTATTGTTCTCACTAAAGGTGCAAGTTTTTGAGCACTCACAAGTGCTGGTTCAACCGAAAAGCAGCTGAAACGTTTTGCTTGTGAAAACATAATTTTCCCATAATTGGACAATGGTTAAATAAATCTCATATTCCATCTGTAATTGCTCTATTTTTTATGTCCTGTAACAAGAGGTTTAATTCTGGTGGCAGGTATAATGAGTGCAGATGCACTTGTTACACCATCCGCCTCTGCTCAGCATATGATTTCAAATCAAATCAATTGATATACATTGTATATTGATTGGTTTCTGTTTCAATGTGAGGATACAATTTCAATGCCATCATGTTTAGAACCAAATGAGAAGACATCTCTTGATAGCAAATGGCACAGGACAGACAATTATTTTTTTGTTTTATGGTAATGTATTAAACTACTCTTGGCCTTTGGCTCATATACATGCTCAGATGTCATCATCAACATTGATTTAACCTGTAGACCGGACACATCGATCAATCAATAACGATACCGTCTCCAGATCCATCGTTCGTGACCAAGAGAGCAATCGCATTATTCACGATTTCAAAGACGCAGGGGTCAATCAGTGCGGAATAACACGATGATAATTGTCTGTCGGAGGCAGAAGCGGCAGATGAAGTTCCCGGGAGAGTTAATCAACTTAATTTTAATTTTGTTTGAACTTCAAAGCCAGCGTAATATAATCATCGACCAATGCTAAAGGTCAAAGGTCAACTGGAGACCAAACAGGGATTGAATACTTCACCACGAGGTACTAAACCCGGGACCAGGGTGTTCCCCCACTCACCATTTCCCTCCGAGTCTCGTTCTGAACACCATCCGAAAGTCCTCGCACTGGAGACCGAGGTCCGCCTCCAGGACGATCTGGAACTGCTGAGTGGTGCTGAGATTGGCGGGCGCAGGGATGATGGCTGCCCAGGAGGCGGGCCTACGCATGGCCACGCCCCCTTCGCCACTGAAGCACTCAAACACCTGGATGTACTTGATGAACGGAGTGTTTGAGCCCAAAGAGAAACTGTCCAGTTCTATGCTCTCTATGCAAATACAAGACAACATTTCACATAATTATATGTCAAAACTAACGCAAGAGTAGATTCATTCCTCGTGCACTCAATTTCCAGCCTGCCGCATAAAAGCAGCGGAAGGCAGGATTAGCACACGGCTCAAGATCCTTCTGTGCAATTCAGTGAAGATTAATTTCCCCTTTCAACGTCATTTCCTCATTAAAACACAAACGCCATTTTTAGCGGTATTTCATGCAAGAGCTAAATTTTGCAGCCAGGTGGATTAAATTTCTCCGGCAAATATTGCGCTGTATTTGGCTGAGACAGAAAGCCGATTAAACTCTTGAATTACAGGGATCCTCATATGGACAATTCCCTAGGGGACAATAATTATTATTACTTCAGTTACAAAACTGAAGCAAAAAATTGAATTCACAATTGGTAAGTTTCACATGCATAGCACGTACAACACTCACCAATGAACGCTGGTTTGACGTCATTCAAAATTGGGTCGAGGTTTTTTTTGATCAGATCTGAAATGCTGGATGCACTGAACATCCACCTGGAACAAGATAAGATTAGATAATTTTATTGGTTTATTGAAATTTCCCTCGTATTTGGTTTGCATTATAAGTCAAGACTATAAATGCCTTAAATTAATAATTAGCTTAATTGGGAGTATTATAATAATGCTCTCGTTATTTTCATGTCTTTTGCAAACGAAATTAATCTTCATGGGCAGCCAATCCATGAATTCTGGAAAACGTTATTTAAAGTACTCCCATATATGATTGAAGATAAGCATTCTGACATTTTCCAAATCGAAACTCTACACACAGAAAACTAGAGGTACAAACATGATCCCCATGGTCGAGGGGAAGATCCAATTGTGAACCCCAAGAATAGGGTTCAATGTTGTACCTTAGAGTAAGGGTAAAAAACGAATGCTGTCATACAATGATACAAAATTGAACCTCAAATAAATCAATTTATGTACTCCAAGATGAGGGTATAATCAATATTGTAGCTCAAAGTAAGGGTTGAAATCCGACCATGAAACAAATTGAAACAATATTGAATTTCAAAAAATGTCGAATGATGTGGGTTCAGTGTTGTTCCTCGCTTAAGGGATCAAAAAAAAAAATCTCTGATACAGAGGTACGAAATCAAACTCTGAATAAATTATATCCGCCAACCCCTTTCCCTGTTGCAGCCCTCTGTCTGAGCGGACCTGAGGCTTGGCAGGACAACCAAAACTCCCTCCAACCCTAACACAGGCCTTCCTACCCAAACCTCCTTGCTTAACTATCCGGACAATTCTTGATGCTCACCAAGCAGGAAACTGCTCAGACATGCTGACGGCACATCTCAGGAGGCCCAACGATTCAATTCGTGGAATAGCACCTCAACATCCATATAAGGATACATGATATTAATCATATAAGTTCAAAGTTAGTGGGAGAGGATGGTGCGTTTTCCTACTTCCCTGTGGGTTGATTATGTAATACAGTTGTTCATCTTTGGATGGAGGTACGTACATTCATCAGAATTAATTAATTCAATTCAATTAATTATGTTCAATTAATTATGTTCTTTCGAACATCTTTTGGATGGTCAACCCATTAAACGATGTTTGAATGTGCATCTCCGATTGAATGCACCTCTGATTGGAGGTTCATGCCTTTGGTTCAAAAATGGTTCAAAAATGGTTCAAAAATGGTTCAAATGTGTACCTCCATCTTGAGGTTTAGTTCTGGTGGACGAATATCCTGATATCCAGCTGTTCCCGTAAAAAAATAATGCTCACAAATTGTGTCACCAGAGACTTTGTGAAAGGAGAAACATTAACTTGCTGCAATGTCATGTCGAATATCCATCTCTCCAAAATCACAGAGGGCTGGCTGTGATATCCCAGGACAGGGCTAAACATTCCAGTCAAGAAATTGCGTTGAAAACCATTGTCATTCGACGGTTGGCAACATGCGACCCTAAATTTCAAACATTTTAATTTTGAGCCCTCGCTTGTTCCTCCAGTCAAACCAGGTTAGTAAATGCAGTTCATTTTCTCAGACAATTCTTGTATATTTCTTGGCTCCACCAGTAACTTATAAACAACCAAAAATCATGCCGAGGCTTATCATGTTATCGTGGTGAGGCAATCCTCCACATGATATGTAGATGACGTAATTATGCAATGATCATGAATAAAAGTCTTATACTCGGACATTGTCTCGTGTGTTCATCTACTCATGCATTTCCACTGTCTTTATAATTCCGCCTTTATAATTACAAGCACGGTTTTTATCACACTAAATGTGATTCAATCCATTCAGTGTACTCTCTCGTTCTTGAGTTATGAACATGCATACGCAATGTGATGTTGCAAACAAAGAGGAGTTTCTTGTGCACCCAGCACACATAATACGAAAACAAAATTCCTCAGAGACTTAAATAGACATAGATCCCTAGAAGGAAATCCAACCAGCGAACGGTCGCTCATAAGGCATGCCCTGGAGATAAGGATCCAGGCACGAAGGATGCCGCAGCAGCAGCAACAGCAGGTGCCTGGATCGCCCAGTGCACCGTCATGAACAATTCTCCATTCGTTCGCTTTCATCCAACGCGGTGCAGATTATTAATGGCAGTTTTATTACACATGAATTTGACGCCTGACGACAAAAGGAAGATGAATGACATCACGAATCAACAAAGATGATTAACTGGTGCAATTTACAGGCAAACAAGAACGAGGTCAAATAGGTGCATTTGTCCCGTGAACGGAGGGAGATCTGTTGGGAGTAACTGACCAGTCTTTATCAGAAGATTACGTAACAGAAGATTGCAGCTGGAGTCATAGTGGCCTCGATTCCGAGCTCTAAATACTTTGTCTGTTAACACGGACTTTGCGACTGTAAGAAATACTGCAGAACAGGAAATTTTCGCTATATTCGCGGTCACGAAGGACCGCAAAATTTAGATGCCTGCGAAATCATTTGTGTGATCTTATTATATAACCCTATATACCCTTGACCGCGAATAATTGGTGCCGCGAATAAAGGCCTGAGTCATAAAACAGCGAAATTTGCAGTCCACGGAAATTTCCTGTTCTACAGTAACAATTGCCCAGCAGACGCAAACATCACTAATATATTACAGTTTGCATGGGTTTCCCGCCAAAATCAGTGAGACGCCATGTTGAAATTGTCTTTTTCACGCTATCCGTTCATGGAAATGAACAACAAATAATAACCTACAGAGTGACCTCGTGTGTATCTTACGAGGTCAAGATTGGTCATCTAATCAACCGCTGAGTAGAGTTACGTAACCGCGAAATCAATCAGATCAAGAGAGATCAGTCGCAATGTTTTATCTGATTACTCATGATGCTTTATTCTTTCCTGCTCTTATCAGCATAAATAAAGAATATATTTGATTTGTGGGATTGGTTCAGAAACCTAGATACATTCTTAGGTCACTGGATGCGCAGGTCGACTTGCTCTATTCGGTGAACCAAATAAGTGCCAAGGTCGTCACCCTTTTGGTTCTAAGGCAGCGAGATGAGCCCCTGAACGAGCATTAAGGAATGTCATCTCTTAAATGACGCTTCAATACAAACTCTCTGCTTTGTTTTGATTTATGGAGATAAACATTAGTGCTACTTTCACAACAAGAGCATTCTCAAACAAAACAATAGTGATTAGTAATTAAAGCGTTGCCTTAATTATGCGTTCAATGAAGCTTATCCATGGTCCGGGGCCGTGTTTGGCGCCAAAAGTGGAAATATCGCGGAATATTGAGTGCACTCTATTAATTGAGATAAATCGGCCTCAACGTCGATGAAATTGGAATAGAAATGATATGAATAGCAGCATGAAATGTTGGACTAACCATACCGAGTATTTATTTCTCTAATCTTAGCGTGGTTTTCACACTGCGATCTGTTTTGTAACACTTTCTCATAAAAGCGCAGTGCCATCATAAACCATTGAAATCTTCCGCATGGAGCAGATAGACAACCCTAATTTGGCCCACGCCAAATAATTAATTCGTGAAACAATTAATTTCCTGACTAATTAAGCACTTCAGCAATAAACGCGCATCTGAGACAAGAGGGCCACGAGTCTCCATTTGTCTCTTCCGGTTCGCTGACGCAGGTGTCAGGCGGACAGGTACGTTGCACGCCTGTGCAAACGTACAGGCATCCATAATGATACATTAAACATGAAAGGGGAATGGACAACGGGAATGGACGTCAGACGTATGAACAAGTGACGTCACTGGGCGCATGTACTGATTATACATTACAATTAATTAATACATTACAATTACATTAATACAGATTACTTTAAGCATTTTATTCAGTTGCTACTAGATGTATTGTTGGGTGACTGTAATTTAGCATGTCTTTCAACCTAAACTGACACACGGCCATTATATAGAGGGCACTGAATATACTATATATAATATGATATGCATGTCCATGAAATAAAATGATTGTCTTACGTAATTGCATAATGACATAATCGATAAACATTATGGATGACCAAATGAATAGTACATGTATTTATGTTCATGAAAAATAATCAAATTGTCTTACGTAATCACACAGCCCAGGTGTGAATATATAATTCTATAATTAGCAGTAACGTAATTTACATTACGTCATCAAGGTTGTCCAAATTACAGAGTCTAAATATAATTATGGTTTAACGGCGAAATTCTCCTTCGCTGCTTGCAAGACATTCCCGCCCAAAACGGGAAAATCACAGACGCCATTCGGCGATGTGAAAGCGAGGCTCAGCTAGCGGCCATTGCGCAGTATTCGGAACAACCCACACATGCAAATCGCAAAACGTGAAACGAAGCAGAATGGAGGCGAATTGGGCGCTAGTCGCTAGTGGTCACTATAGTGGTCACTATAATGGTCAGTAGTCGAATGAAGAATAGCAGACGCCATTACTTCTGCGCGGATGCCTCGCGCGGGAATTGGAAAGAGACGCTCTGTATGCGGATGAAGGAGCAATGGAGGAGCCATTGCTACAAATTACGGCTTCTGGGTCACGTGACTTATGATAGAGAAATAAAAGAATGTCACAGTAAGATACAAGAGCGCTGTGCGAATGTTGAGATCAGCGGTCAAGATAAATACGCCGTTATTAATGGCGTGCAATAATGGCGTATACTTATGGCCAGATTGTCCAATAATTGGGAATCGAAGGGGCCGCGATGGCGCAGTGGCAGCGCGCTCGTCTAGAGTGCAGAGGGTCGTGGGTTGGATACCTGGTGGGGCAACTTGCAGGGTTCGAATTTCGCGGGCTGTAAACCCTCATGTTCGCCACAGCATGACACATTGCATAATGTCAAAATATGATTGGACAGTGGGGGGTATTTCTGCTCAATTGTGCTTTCGTGCCCGTATGCTTCCCGGGTGTTGAGTTTGTATTGGTTTGATGGGTCCAATAACCAGGAGGGGTACTGTGAAAAGTCAGAGGGACGGACATTGTGATCTAGACAATCTACTTTACTTTTAATTGGCATTCCGTCGAGAGGTCACGTGGCATAGAACTATTTGGGAATTAGCGCAGCACTCTATGGAGGACCCTGAGCATTAAACGCGATTACTGCATGGTTGGTCGCCAGTTGAGATTCCAAAGATTCAGGGAGACATATTCCATTATGCCCGGATGAAGCCAAGAAAGAGGCGATCAGGGTCATTTATGTCATCAGGGAAAATGTCCATTATATTCAGAGTATAAGGTACCAGACATTAACGTACGCACGAGGGTTGTATATCTTCTCACTTGCATAACAATTCCTAATATGAGAGAGAGCTAATTCACAAAATAATAAAAATCCACGTGCATATTTAACACGCAGAATAATGAGAAATCGCAAATTCGCGAAATATAATTTCGTTTCATTGAACAGTGGCCATGCATATATCATAGTAAAATATTAATTATATTATGCAAATACAAAACGATCAAACTGACCATCGATTGATGACGAAATTGAGCCATTCGGCGGTTTCACTTTGCCTAAGGGCGCGCCGTCTGTGAAGGAGAACTTCTCGCTCTTTCACGTAACACTCAGTCAGCGAAATCACTTTATTCCACCAAACCATAAATGTTATATGCTATATGCATATATGTTAGTTAGTTATGACAAACGAACACAAACGACATGGCGATGTACACACGTGATATTCCAGTAGTACAAAACAAAACACAAAGGGGGCGACACAATCGCCAGAGATCATAACGCAACAAGAGGGGTGGCGACACAGTCGCCACAGTCATTATGTAACATACAACATCCCTCTCCTTACGATGAGCACAGACGGTCAATCGTCGTAACGGGTAGGGCGCTTCAGTGGACGTCCATAGCGTGAAATATGCTGTGTCGGGATGTGATGGCTGGATGGTACATGAACCGTAACTGCACACGGGGGTGGAGTCAGCCTGGGCTTGACTGCTGCAGGTTGGCGCTCTGGGGTGTTTGCGCTGCTGTCGTTTCCGAAGCGTTTCCGGATCAGTGTGCAGTTTCTTCGCAGCTGGCGACTAGTGGTACTGCACTGAATGGTATAGGATCTTGGTTCTGGTCCTACGCCAATGATGATGCCAGGCGACCATGTCTTTTTGGCAGCGTCCTGGAAGTAGATCGGATCATCAATATTGTATGATGCTGGATCTTTACCAGTAGTCTCTGGTTGTTCTCGATCTGTGCGAAGATT
>KB311954.1:41505-60114 GCA_000328365.1 Capitella teleta | reverse complement strand
CTGATTTTTTTTCGGCACATGCAATTTTTTTTTTTTATGGGGGGGGGCAAAAGATACTCAGGCCCCCCACTCCTAGACTTGTGGGGGGGGGGGGGGCTCGGCAAAACATTTCAACAGCCAAAATTACCGATTGATATACTCATTTGAATGCACTGTCAATAAGTACAGCAGGCCGGGATACTCTCGAATCAGTCTCGATTTCAAATGGAATGGTTAATTCAGAGATATGATAAGATATACAGTGTAGATGAATTATTCTATTGTAATTTTGGCCTCATCGATTTATTTCATGACAATAATTGGTCTATATTCACTACAAAGTTTATGGGTAAATTGGTAATACAATGTTCATGTACATGTATGTTGAGGGACTGAACTTTGGGGGTTATGTATAGTACAACTCGTACAAGTTATTCAATGTACCACTCCCTATATGTTGCTATATATACGATCAGTACCACGTAGGCCTACACACCTGCATACGGCAATGAATGCATTGAGTGCATTCACTGCATTCGTTCATTTACATCAAGGAGCACACGGCCACGCGACATGACCAAAATACGGGCGGACTGCACGCAACGGAGTGCCGAATGACCGACATCATCACCATGTCACCACGGTGCTTCTGCTCAAGTGCAGCTGCGATCAAGTATTTTGATGAAGTGCACATGATATGGATCCCAATTAGACAATATGTAGGTCACATTAGGTGCGCATTCCTGTAGGATTAGATTCTAATTATTATGGACTTCTGACTGTCGGAACTTCAAACGAATGTAAACATTGTATCGTCAATGTTAAACCTACGTTAGTTCATGACATCCGTGTCACCCAAGATGATTGAGAGGAGCCATGAAACCCATTCATGCCCGCGATGACCCGGGTTGGTATGAGCTGCACAACAATTCATGCCTTAAATTCGCGGTCCATGTTTGTAGTTTGCATCAGTTGTACTAATAGCTAGTAATCCTAGCATTATTGCATACGTAAGTATAGTAAACACGCTCAGTCCCTCAAATTACACCCGAGGGCGTCAACTGCCATGTCTCTATCTGTCAGCAGCTGTCAAGAGCATCTGTTGTTGCAATGTCTCTGACATGATCAGCGCATCTTCCAGCAAGAGAGCACCGACCTACACTATATGCGGCTTGCTTGTTGGCCAGAACGAGAGAGAGAAAAAACAGAGAGTGAGCAGCGTTGCCAAATGACATTTCCATTTTTGCGCTTTGGGGTTCCCTTGAGCTGAAGCGTCAGACGTCATTGAGTTATCAGCTGAATGCTATCTCCAGTCGGCATGAAGACGTGCTTATTTGGTGCGTCGTCCTTCGTCGCGATCAGCGCGCACCCAGGAAGACCAACCCCTGAGGGAGAACTCCCTTCTTTCCCACAAAGAGCCGCGTATTGGGGCCGGGGTCTTCAGTCGGCATTGCAGCTCTGCATGTCTTTCTCTAATTGCCCATTTGCTGATGTTCTGATTGAGTTTCGCACATCGACTGATGGCAATTGACGTTGCTGATTGCTGCTGCCGCGTGGACGGCCGCTTCATGACGCGCACTAAGTGCCTTCGACGCTGTTTTCCTTCCGTTGCGATGAGGCAGCTGCTCTTGGTCGGCGCTGCCTCCGAGGAGGAGGAGGAGGAGGAGGTGGTGGAGCAGGAGGGCGGTGACAATCGGCGATGCCTCACAGAGCAATCTCTTGTCATCGGACAAACAACAGAAGCTTTGAGATCAGTACCTTTGATCTTAACATTTCGTTGATGATGATGCATCGACTGGCTGTGTTTAAACAGGCATGCAATATGATGCACAGTGTCCTTTCTCGAATCAATCTGTTCGCGGAACATAATTAGGCTAATATTTGACGCTAGCATCACGACACTTCAGCTGATTGGCTTGCAAGGTACACACATACAAGCATACATGTACTTTGGTTTTGGATCTACTGTGCACTTGACTCATTCACGCTTCTAGAATCATTTAGGCAACCTATCATTGACGTAGTTCAACATGCAATATACAGTATGCTATAGAAGAGCAATTTTGCAATCCAAATGTCACTCTGTCGAATTCTGTTCTAAGTTGGAATGCGTTGTGATAGGGTGTCGGCATTTGCCTCCTACACAGCCTTTAGCCAGTATGCTAAGTTGTCTTCCATGCATATACATGAACTGCATCGTTTACCAAATTTCCACATGCATCTTGCAACCCCATTAACACATTGCATTCCAGTTTCAGCATGTATGGTTGGCATACGCCAGACATAGATCATCTCTCCTCATCTCCGTTCTTTTTATCTTTAATTACACATGATCCGACACAGTGCTGTATTGTATCACAGTGCCACTGAAAGTGAATTCGTATACATAATATTATAATAGTTTAATATTCGAAGGAAATAATTATACTTAATTTTTATCATAATATGCCACCTCATAATATTGGAAGACGAGAGTTTCAATCAGAGAACAACTGATCCTCCGGGTAATTGTTGAGGAAATACTCCTCGAGCAATGACTCCTGCTCATCAAGCGATGTTGGCGTCTGATCGTTGACTTGCGTTGGACAATTGCTCCTCAGTGAAATAAGAGACATGCACTGTTCTCGGCTCAGCGATCGAATTGAGCCAATGCGACCGATTCGTTCTGCCCCCGTGGCCACGAAATGAGTGGCCGGGGGACCAGGTCGGTCGAGTTCCCCTGAAGATGACGGTTCTGTGTGGTTAGGGAGTGTTTTCTCCTGGTTTGCCGCAGTCTTTAGAGATTCCTGTTGAGGGAGACTCACGTAGAAAGGTCCCTTAGAAGGACACGTTGTGTGAGAATGTACGGTTTTTGCCGCCGTGTTAGAGGAAGCCATGTGATATTGTATATTACAGTCAGAGCGAGAATTTCTCAGTTTGGTCTTCGGGCTTTCCATTGTCACAACAACTGAGTACATATTGTTCGAATTTTGACCTGCATTGACCTCGTTGGTGTATGTTATGTTAACTTTAGGGTGACTCAGTGGCTGGGTTTGGAAGACATCGGGTGGCATGTTAGTCATTCCGTAGAAACGCCGCTCTTGTTTGGATTTAACTGCGTGCAGCGTCCGAGAACTACACTCTCCTGGTTCTTGTGATCCCCTGTCGACCAAAGCAGTGACCACCATCTGGTAGTCACCTCTGTCCACTGAGCTGGGCGATTGCTGACATTTACACACTCGCTTGGACCTCCTCTGCTGCTTGCGCAAGGACGACGTCTCCGTGTCACTGTCCGTCTCCGTGTATTCCACGTCAGTCTCCATCTCCTCCATCTCGTAGTCAGGATAATCCTCCTGCTCACTCTTCTGGAAAGCAAACACAGAGTTCCTCTTGCGACAGAACACCACCAGCGCCATGGTGATCGCCAT
Organism: Capitella teleta; assembly: GCA_000328365.1. Lineage (NCBI taxonomy): Eukaryota > Metazoa > Annelida > Polychaeta > Capitellidae > Capitella > Capitella teleta. The sequence goes on along the minus strand of KB311954.1, from coordinate 56,728 downwards.
GGTAACAAAAAGAAACAAACTGGCGATGACGACGACCACCGTAAACGACTGCGAGTGACCCGGTTGGACTTGCATGTCTCGCATCACGCCAGTCTTTTTAAGGAAGTCGTTGTCGGCATGTAGGGCGGATATATTGGACGAAGTCCGATTGCGTTGATCGTTCACGACGGAGTGAAGCGTTGCATTGCTTGCTTGACTTCCACCGGATGTGATTCGAGGTCGCCCACCGAGGTCCGTTGTGTTGCGACCGTTTCTTTTACGGACTGTCAACTGCTTTGCGCGCTTCATCACAGGACCCCAGTGGAAACGCACAGTGTGGAGTGCTGTCATCTGCAGAGATAAAATACACTATCATTGTTCATCCATCACGGGGGGGAGTGAGCATTGCCTTGCATGCCGTATGTGATTGTGGCAGCTAGCATTGTAATGCTGCGCACTAATCCCAGGATCAATGGATTATATAGGATGCTTGCCTCGTTCATCTCTCACGCGCCACTAAACGTCTTGCAAAGATGACGATCTCTCACCCACCTGCCGGTGTCAGCAGCCGTGCATTGCACCCGAATTGGGCTAATCGACCCCGTCAGTGCGCATGCTCAATGGAGCTGAGCGCCCACTCACTCAACAGTAACCACGGCGCTTCGGTTGCTTTTACGCCTTTCGTTCCGACATCATTCACCCCCTCTCAGCTTGAATGAGAGGGTTTCAGCCCCTTTCATTGCTACTGATTCGTTTGTGGCAACAGTGTCAAGTGGTAACTGAACATACCATCTTCCACTTCAGACGTTCCGAACACCATTTACTATCTCGCACTCGGTTGTTAACATGTACAGCGACACGCGTTATTCAATATAATCACCTCATAATATTAATATACGAACAGAAGGATCTGAACTCAATATGGCGCATGAATGCTGACCGGGTGCATATCTCCAGAGACGGAGTAACGGAGGCAATTAACAACGCTCTAAAAGGCCGTTTATGGGGCTATTGGTCAGCAACCCTCCCCGGTCTGACCCTCTGCCAAGGAACCCCTTCGGCCCTTGAAGACACAGCGCTGTAATCGCCTCGCTGTGATCGCTGGTTTAAGGAAATATCCCGTGAAAAGCCCGTCGTTCGTTTTTGGAGACGCCGCATCTTCGGCTGAGCGACGCTCTCTGCTCCCTTACAGGACATTCATCTCCATTTCACTTGACGGGTGCAAAGTGCCGAAGAAAGCCGACGAGGGGAGAAACGCTGCTCTTCTTCCTTCGCTCACCAGTTAGTCTCCCGGGACAAACGCACACAACGTTGATGATATTTTGTAGCAACACCTTTTCCGTATATCCCGTATATGCTCTTTTTCATGCGTTGTCTCAGTGTTGTTGACATATTTCATTTTGTACCAGGGATCAGATGCGTCTTTGTATTCCACAGACCAACAACGTCATGTTTGCTCTATAAATAATTATTCATATATATATTTAAGCATATATATTTTTCGGTGCTTTCGACAAACGCACGATTTTGTATACGTATTTGGAGCAATATATTTAGACGTAACACTCAACACGTATATTTTCCAGAGAAATCGTCTGTGTCGCTCCGATTAAGCAAGAACAAAGGTGGATTTTGGCTCTCAGCAGGCGGTCGTGTACATTGTATAAATAACAATTCATGTCTCATTCAGATCAATGGTCCCTTGCCAGTGATCGTCATTAGCAGCAGAGGTAACTGGTTCACAGGTAAACACGTAATATTAGGAATATTCTTTGATATGTCCAATGTGTTCATATTAACTTCCGTATAACCTAGTGACTTAAGCTCCGTGCAGATCGCATTAATCCGATCAAAGTGATTGGATGCTGCGGTTGAGGTATCGATCATTCGTTTCCGGAGTGCAATCGCTCCGTTAATTGATTATGCACCAATTGTAAACAATGGCCCGATTTTTAAAATTGCTGTGTACTTAGTATAGGCTATGCGATATGCATTAACGACTATCGCGAATATATAGTGATATGAAGAACATTGTGTGGTGAGCGTGAATGCTCTTGCCGTGAGGTTCGTGGAACTTGAAAACTTGGAAGCACCAAATTCGATCATCGTTACTGACAAGGCTGACTCAGTCGTAAAGAAAAAAAAACCCGGATTAAGCAAAAATACAACGAACCAGAACCTCCCCCCATAAAAGAAAAAGAGAAGAAAGATGACCAACTCAACCCCAACAGAATAATAATCCCTTTGATGCCTTCAAAAAATAAATACATGTAATTGTATAAAGAAGTTACACCAAAAGACACACACGCACACAAAATCCCAAAACACAAGAGTGTAATTCAGTCAGTGAAATCTGAATGCTGCCTCCAAGAACTCTGTTCCAATCAGGTTCCTTCTCACCTATTTACCATTAACATGCGAAGTTAAGCTTTTTCAATGTGACTTAACAAGGCAAAGTAAAGACGAACTTTTCGCGCATCTATGTATGCACTCGATTGGCAGGCAGTGCAGTGAAATGCGAAATCCCCGCCCGAATAGAATGCACCAGAACCGCCGAGTATACCCACCATTGGAATGTGTATATCCTCAGGGGTTGGTTCTATTTTAGGTTCTCGTAGCACATATACAGCCTTCCGACGCGTCGCCTCCTGCCAACTGTTGACAGCGGAGAGACTGCGAGCGCTGAGAAAGAGAGCTGTGCGCCTCCTCCTCCTCCACCACCTCCTCCACCTCCGCCTCCTTCTCCTCGCATGCAGTTTAAGTTCTATTGATTCCGTCCACAGATGCGCCAACTTTGCTCTCCAACCTACTCTGAACGCGCATGCATAGCTGACACGGCACTTGATAAGTACGGCAGCTGCATTCCACAGAAAATGTACGTGAAAACGCGACGCTAGGCCTATACGCTCTCGTGCAGCGACTGATTCATTCAGGAAAAGCACAGTTAGCAGGTGGCCAAAACTACAACCACTTTGGCATTACAACCACTTGTAGCATATAGGCTATCGTCATTGTTCGTAGTCACTTTGTTTGATTAATCGTGTATATGTACGCGTATAGATGCTATACGTACAGTTATACACGCTGAAATATGAAATGTCCTTTGAGCTGAACCGATCGTTGGTCCAATTCAATTGAGCATGCACAGTGGCGAACTGAGAAGCGAGGGCAACCTACTGTATATATTTGCACACCACGTGTTCGTGGCACCCTAGAAAACTGAAAGTCGGAACCATCGCGAGAACTCCTATTTCTCTCTTCGTGAAGCTTCTCTAATATCTTCGTGGCCTTGGGATCGCTGCAATGACTAATAAGCTGATTGCTCTCGCGTGTCTCGAAGACTCGCTGGGTCGACATGGACATTTCATTTAGCGCTCACGCAACGTGCTATTTCAGTGAGCTCCACCCGACGAAATTAATTTCCTCCAAGAAGCTAGCTGTTTGCAGAGATTTCTTTAAAGTTCTGGCAGCTTAACAATTGGCAGGCTTTGGGACCTCATTCCAAGGACGTCTATTGAGCCACAAAATTACCCAATTCACTGGCAAGGAAATCAATTGGGTTCCATATTCCCGTGGAATTACAGTACTTGCACGGCATATGCTGGGAGCTTCTCTTTCAATTCAAAGCGCAAAGGCATGCAGCGTGAGAGGAGTTTTAATTATTGTGACATCCCATACGCATATTGTTGACTAGGCTCCTTCAAATATTTGTGCTTGTAAATTTTGTTTTCACGAAATAAAGCCGAGACCGGAAGACATTCATTTTACGTGCACGCTGACAGCCTTTGAGGGACAGAGGCCAAAGAGGCCCGAGGCTTTGCGCTGGCCAGTTATTTTGAATTTGACCTAAATTTATAGATTGAAAACACAGATGTGACCGAACTAGGAATTGTGAGATCAACATGTGGTCTCAGAAGAAGCTGATGGTGTCATACATGTCTCAGAAATCTTGGAAATGAGACAGTCTCTAGTGTAGTCTCTTTCCCCATTTGCTTTTACCAACAAGAAGGTTAAGACGCCGTGTTGGTATCGGAGGACTGGCTGTAACTCTGTGTCCAGAATGTACGACATCGCCTTTGGGCGTTGTTACATGGACGGTGATACCGTTGTGTTGGGGCAGAAGAAAGGAGGCCGGCATATTGCTGTCTCTTTATGGCGTTGCAAAGCACAAGTAAGACGAATGGCACAGCGCCGTGTTTCAGCACATTTCTTGCCTCTCTGCCCAACGAGGAAGAACCCCGATTGCACCAAGCAGATTCAATCAGCTGCTCTTGGCAAAATTGAACTCCGGTCACCCAAGGCGATGGCATCCTGTCATAGAAGAATGACACAAGCTTATGAGTTTTGACGCCTTCTTGGAGAGAATCTCTTATCACGAGTTCCAACCCTATAAGAGTGACATCGCCCCACATGACGACTGATATCTGATGAGAGGAAGAATAGATCTCTCTCTCTCTTTATAGAGCCCCTGCAGTATAAATGCAGACCTCACCGTAAGCTCCTTTGTTCGACGCTGACCCTTACAATAAGTGCAGCTGCCTCGGAAATTGCCAAGGATGCCCTTTGTGTGCTAATTAATTAATCACAGGGTTCAGTGTTGTCACCCTAACGTACACGTGCATGATGAGAAGGACATTAATCATGATGAGGGTCGTGCAGGTAATGATAATTAGAGCGTACATTATCAGGACTATTATATTAATCATGTGGGAGTATCTAAACGGCATATATACATGCAGATATACATATTAAAAATAAAATAAGATAAAATAAAAACAAGAAGATAAGAATCATTCACATACCCACAATTAATGAATCTTAATCCTTGCGCAAACTCACTATAGACAACAAATACACTATAGAGGCCACAACGCAGTGTAGTCAATTGGACAAGATGGAGGCGTGAATGAATAAACGAATGGAGTCCTCTGCCCTTAGCTGTCATTCATTAGTGGATGTGGATGAGGCCAAGACTGGACCCACACATCTCTCACGCGAGTGGTCCAACCTCAGAGGAGGTCACGTGGACTGCAACGTCAGCGAATCTCCAATTTTCTCAGATGAAAACTATCAATCTGGATCTGATTGAGGTTCTTTGAGCTTGACGTCTATAAGCTTATCAGTTTATCACACCCTCACGATGACTCTTAGCAGAAGTCGGATCGTGAGATGAATACTATGAGGAGGTTCTTTACTTAATGCGAGATCAAAAGGCGACTTAGACCGCCGATTTGTTTACACAGACCTCCGTTCTTTGGAACGCCAAGCGATATTTCCTGTGCTTGCAATAATAACTCCGTCGAATTTTCGACACCAGACATTCACGCCATCCAGTATTCATTACTAAACGACTTCCATGAAAATTTCCAAAATAACTTCCAAATTGATTATTTTCATCTCCGAAACAATACTCTTTTTACAATTAACCTAATAATTTATAACCTGTCAAATCTGAGAGTGTCTTTTTGCGTGTCTTAATAGCCTTCACCTCGAGTAAATATTTTGCTGTTGAGAATGTCGACAATAGAAGCAGCCCCTTGAATAAGAGTGCTTTGAATAATGATTGGAATTAGCGTGGCATAAGGCTTGCCTTGCAGCCAGGTGCTTCAGTGCTCTCAGCATGCTCTGCAGTCTCTTCACGCCAGTTGTGTGTCTCTCATGCTCTCACCGAGTAACAGTTCGTCAATATGAAAACACGTCCTGCCACTCCGGTACTTAGCTCTCTGGTACTTATCTCAGTGCAGGCATTCAGCTTCTTCTGTGTTTCCTGTTTCGGCCTCTTTTCATCATTTAAGTGACAAATCGATGAAAATCTACGGCTTCAGAATTTTAGCCGGACATGCGCCGCAAAAGAGTTGTTTGCAGATGCCGGGAGGCGTTTTGGGAGGCACCATTAGAGGCACAATTACCTTGACATACGATCACAATACAATTTGTTGGTCGTTACTGTGCAAGGTTACGGTAAACAACTTTATTTTCCGCAACAACAAAAAAGACGCCAGACCAAGGCTATATGTATGTCACCTATACACACCGCACAGGTGGCCATGAATGCCCTGTTTGTTCGTACTAACAACACCTCAAAAGGGAGCGAAATAAGCAGAGCATTCACGCTTGATGAAGAGGTGATGCAATGTCAACAGTTTGGTAACAACATCCCACCGCCACTCTGACTCACTCCTCTTCAATATCTCTTCTTTTTTCCCCTTCGTTTTTTTTTCTTTCACCCCTTGACCCGATCCTATTCAAGTTCATCAAGGGAAATATCCACAGTGAATTCCGATCACACACACAGACTTATCTGATCTTCCCGATTTCCCGCCCCCTTTTTTCTGGGGTCCAAGAGTTTTGGTCCAATGCGAGGAATGTGACATTTCGGGCAATTTGCAATGCGACTGATAGGGGCGTGAGCTCAATTGGAATCGATGTCTCCAAATCCAGATAATCTTCCAAGTGAACCGTCCCGAGACGAGAGAGAGAGAGAGAGAGAGAGAGAGAGAGAGAGATCTGCGCTCGGATTCTCGTATTACACAGCCAGAGGACACTGCACGGAGAACAACCTTTGCTTCAGTTCGCAGCATCACCAGCAATATGCATTACAAAAAGAAGAAAGTTCTGTCTGATCTGGTTAGGACATTTATTTCTCTGCGAGGGGCGTCTATTGCGGAGTCTGCAGGCAATCACGTTCAGTGGTTAGGCATCAACATGACAAGCGCTGTGAACAATCGGATTGCTTGCGTATTCACGCAATTGCGTCCATCGATCAGAGGCATTTGTTTGCTGCCTGCATGCGCATCGCTCGAATACACCACAAGTCACTTATATTGTAATGTAGGTCAACCATCAACGTTAATAAATACCCGTTTCTGCTATTTCTGACGGAAAAAAATGCCGAGTGGCTTCTGTGATTAGCGCCTGTCTTAAGCAGATGCATGCAGACTCATGCATCGTCCAGATAAGGCGCTTCTGTTGATGTTTATCAGAGTAGAATTCATACTCAAACAATGGATTCGGAGTCACACGTTGAGGTGTGGAGTATTGCACCTCTGCATCACAGCAACCATAGAACAAAGGCGGCGACCTTAAGTGATGTATGGACATGCGATCTGGCTGAGATCAAGCTCTCTGTTCGCATCTCCTCCCCATCCCTCTCTTCGCCTTCATCTCTATGACTAATCATTCAAAATAACCAGGGAAAATGGAGCAACGTCGTCTTTTATCCCTCTTTGATCAAGCGGAGAAACCAATCATTGTAAAGGGGGAAAGTGTGTTTGTTTATCATATTTTCTTTTCAGTATGTTGACTCTCTCCGGACTGCAGCATTCTATTGCAACCATGCCCATGGAGCAGCTTTGAACCAGTGTCCGGGTGGACTTTATTATACCTGCACATACACACAGCGACAGAGCAATGTCAACAGAGGCTATTGGCATTGCCCATGCTTCAAATTGCTGCAATTGGCCAGCACCCGACGGCGTGACAAGAATGTGGCTTTGCTGCGGCACTAGTCGTTCCTGGTGCTGAGAATGATGAGTTAGGGGGCCAACATAAGAGGCCTGGATTGATGCTAAGTGGAATGGATGGCTGCTCCACTCGCTTAGGGCGCTGTCAGTTAATGAGCTTTCATTACGGGCGACATCCTTTCCTCATATGCTCATCTGGGTACGGCCATGATGTGCTTACAAAGAGTGAACCCTGAGATCCCTATATGATAGCAGCAGAGTGACATCGACCTCTATGGTTTGTTGTGCTCGTTATTAAGCCAGAGGTGCTTCACAGTCACGTGCGTCTCACAGGAGCAGCCCTGTTGTCAGCAGCCTCTTTGTGAGGGTGCTAGAAGTTTTGCTGGACAACAATTGAAGTCAATTGCCACGATTTGTAGTAGTGGGTGGGTCGTAAAACGACGCTACTGACGCACCTGTAATTATAGGGTTCAAACCCATCATAAATCAACTCCGTGGATTCACGCAAAATTACGACCTATTATGTGTGTCTGATTTACCATCAAGTTCATCAGTTGTGTACAGGTACAGACGTGTATATTTGCCTCATCGTTCGAAGAGAAGCGGCTCTCCTCAATCACAACCTTCCTTCTTTCAAGGTTTTTCGACTTTTTTCCCCCTCGCGATGGGAGGGTGAGTAAGGGCGTGTGCTAACGTGTTGGGGTGTGTCAGCAAGGGGCGTGCTTGGGAAGAGCAAACGCACAACTCCATGCTCCTCTCCCAATTCCGACCTTATGCAGAAGCTTTTTTTGATCGTATTCATTGTGTATGGCTGCGAAAAGAACATCCGCCATTAATTGTGCTCTTAGCTTGTGAAGGGCTTCTTATAGGTCACATTTATACGCCAAAAAGAGAGGAAGCGGATTGATGCCAGGCAGCAAAGAAAAAGCTCCCTTTTTTTAACGGTGAATGTTCTGGAAATCACACCACAGCATAATCATCTGATATATTATGAAAAACATGCAACCCCCATCAAAACTGGAGGTCACAAGATTGGAGAGATGGTTGCACGGGGGTTGAGGGTCCAGGTGTTCAGTCGGATCAGGCAGCGATGTCACGGGCATCGATCGCCGCATGCCGCCGTCCTCTGCTGAGTCGATTTGATCAATGGCGGTGTTCATTTCAATGGGGCGTCGCGTCAATCGCATCGGACGCATCTCTTTCAAGTCCCTCAGAGTGATTGCAAATCTCAGAGGCATATTGAATGAAGCTGACGGGGGTGGGGGTGGGGGGGCTAATTTGCAAACGAACTGATAAGACCAGTGGCGTTGCTGACAAAGATACGGTCTATGCGAAGATGAAGGACTGTGATGTTCAAAGCATGAAATCCCTTCCTGTTAGACTCAGATCGCCCAATTTCCTTGGATCTTTGCCTTGAAAAAACAGGGAGCTTGATTTCATTTGGGGGTCACCGGCTGAAAGTAGGAGGCGACAGAAACAGCGGTGCAATCCAGACGGAAAGAGACATAACTGCGTGTACCAAGAAGTCCTGTTACCTAATGATAGACCTCACTCGCCAAATGTGGGTCATGAGACTCACGATCGACACCCTGATTAAGGGCAACACACGGGTCACAGGTGTTACGCCGGTGGATTCCAATCAGAGGAAAAACGCTCACTCCGATGAAATCCATTTACATGCGCAAGCCGCTTTCGGGATCTGCGTATTTGGGCTGCCGTCATAGGATGGACCAGTGGAGCTAATCGGGTTGGCCTAGAAATGACAATATAACTGGTGGGACATTTGGCGACTGCTTCTATTGCATGTAATAAGGCTTTGCGAAATAAAAAGATCTCTCTGGGGGTGCATGTAGAGAGAGTTCAATCAACCTCTTCAGTTGGATGTCCACTGAGGGACCATTTAAGAGGACATAACTATCGCTATGGCGACCTCATGGCACAGCATGCAGCTGGCAAGAGTGGAAGACGTTTTGCTGCTCGCTTCGACATAGCAAGACACGTGCAACCAACACGAAGCGGTCGTAAGAAGAGCACCCAGATCTTATATTTCTGTGCATTGTGTTGCGATTGTGACCTCACGCGACAAGAAGATTGAAGGCGGGTCAAAGGAGTGTTGCAAATTACAACGCACGCACCATTCCCCCCCCCCGCCCCCCCACGCAGTGAACGGAGATTCCTTGTTTTGGTTTTGGGCTCATTTATACATGTGCAGTGGATGTGTGTCAATTACTTGGATGATAAAAAATTACAAAGTCAAAATATAGGCCGAGTTTATTAAAGAAATATATTATAAGACGTATAAGTCAGAAAAATAGTACAATAGACAACATTTATAAAAAAAAAAAAAATTCATGTTCACTTAATTTAGCTCCACGTCCTCCGACCACATAGCTCAGTTAAATGCGCCATGCGCCTATAAGTTAATTAATGAACGCCGACTGCGATGTTTCACTGGAATTAAAGACCATTACGGCGTTCTTTTTCAGACTTCCTTTTCCGTCGCCTGCTACGAGGTCTTCCTTCTAAGGCCTTCCTGATTGACCTTCTTCGTCTTCGTGCCAGAAAGCTCAGTGAAGTTCACGTGACCTGCAATGACTTAGTAGCGTATGGCAACGCCGTTTGTGGATAAACAAAAACATTTCGCAAACTTATGCTGCATGTTTATGTCCAGATGATTCGAGGGCGATGCCGTACGTATTAGTCTTTCAACATATTGGAGCGTCCAACCCTTGCACGATGCTTGCTGGATGATGTTACATGCTACTACATGTACATTTAGTCATTTAAACGTATACCTATAGTAGGCCTACACTGTCGTCTGTTGAGAGACCTTTACAACTTGGCATTTTGGAACTGGATTAGTCGCGGTACCACGTTCTCTCAAGCTGAGATCTGTAGGACTAAGGAAATCATCGATCCATTGAAAAATTATCATGTAATAAGTACTTGTACAATGTATGAGTAAACAATAAAATCCTTGGAGCGATAATTTCATTTGTGGTGGATAGCTAATTTGTCATGGCGCAGTCTTGTGATATGTATTTCAAGCGACGGGCGCTGTTATAATGTAAAATGGATTGGTTCTAAATTATCGGGTTTTTCCATTCCCATTTGACCCACCCGGCCAAACGCTTTGCCTGCCTATTACTTGTATTGACTTCACATTGATTTAATTTAACTTGCTCTCACAAGCTTACCCAAAACCCATTTCGCACGCATTACGTATCTCATGTATCTCTCTACCAGACAATAATTATAGGCCAGACGTACGCACTACTTAGGCGCTCTTGTCTTTATTATCCCACACCTTTGTGCCACAAACTGATCGAGCTCGGTTGTCTGTTCAACAGGCCAAACCTTCATTAATCAACTTTGGTCATTTAGAGGGCGATTGGCCATCGATGTTTCCTAAATTGAGCATAGGTTACATATATATCGGATCACATTGATGCACTCCCCTTCACCCCAACATAAGCATAACCTACATCATTAGTATACTAATAGTTAGCATACGTTTGCCTATATACATGTAGTATCCACCAAAGCGATGGAGATCATTACAATGAATGGCATAATTATTACTTTGATGAAGCTAGATCTCGGTTCCAAAATTTCCACCCAGGATGGACGCTTTTTGACAGCGCAACATCAGTCATCAGTGAAGCGGAATCACGTTCCATTTCAACAATAATGTTGCACTTCCGGTTCCGCGCTAATGGCGTCTTCCGCGGACGCTGCAACGGATTTCACTTCCTGTAAACAGTGATTAAAGCAGACTTTGAGGAGAGAGAAAGAAACCCACATTATACCGTGTTCTAAAATGTAAAAATCTCGGAGTTATCCTATCCATTTCAAGCTAACTGATTTGCATGATCATACGAAGGCAGCGGTACCACCCATTCGGAAGAAAAAAGATGGGCACAGCAATGGTACTGGCAGTCATCTCCTCGTTCATACGTCGTTTCATGCTCGTTCCACATGGATATTGACGTCCGTCTGAGACTTCACAGATGCCTTGTGCAGATATTGCAAGAGCCTTATGGGTGATGAGATGGATGGGACATGAACGATAGATGCGAGGGGGTTTTTGCTGCATGAGAACTGCGCATCCCTGCACTATTGACAGAACACTCTGTGGAAACTCGTTGTGTCTCTTGTCTCGCAATGCGACATGCAAGGGTTGGAGTGTTGACAATGTCGACGTCGGTCCTTATACTTGTACGCACGGAATCGTGCTTGCTTGGTTCACGTAGAACAATCGCACAATTTTCCGTGCCCTCGATTTGAGAAGCATTGCATGTGTCCATGTCAGCAATGAATACACTTGCACACTTTTGTAATGACTCCGTCGTAGAAGTTTTTGCATTAAATTTGATCCGTTGCATCAAGTCTATCAAAAGACCATATATAGATAGTTTCAGGTTTAAAGCCAACTATCTTATAACTTGTGCGCGGAGTGATGGAAACAAACGGGATTGTAAATATGACTATATGCATCATAGAACATATATCGACAATAGAGCATGCCTTATAGGCCTAATATTTCGTTGTCCAATCTGAGTGGCACATGCATGCTGATCGCAGCACATCAATGATATCAGAGCTTATGGCGGGCAAGCGAGCGATGCCTTGAACCTTACACCATAATTCACCCCACTGAATACTGGTAGCGGTTATCACTGAGCGAATCCATGATCTAGCAACCGAGACACGTCGCCGACGATTTGATGCCAGCATAAAATTACCATCACTAATTATTTTATCTGACGTATACGGAGTTTGCATGTGAGCAGCCATCACGCCGCTTTGCTAGTGTTCCGACGGAACGACGCCATTTTTGTGAGTGTCTTTGTTCGTCGTCTCCTCACCTCTCCAGCAACTCATTGAAGGCTCTCGTGCGTGACCTCCATTCATATTCCTTGGCTTTCATCACCCGCAGAGAGAGGGGCTAATCTGCATGGTGTTTATTCGCATGAAATCGACGGCAGAGACGCTGCTGCGATGACGAGGAGAGCAAACTGCATTAGAGCAATTGCACGACTGATGGCCAATACAGCTTCGCCTAACGATGTTTTCCCAAATTTGCTGACGACGTTATGCATCTGCGCATGCTGTCTCATAGCGATGCTGCGTGTGAACTCGTCGTTCTCCCTACGCGGGTTCAATGATCGCGTTTGATGCTTGATTGCTGTACATGTATTGGAATCCAATAGTTCTTATTGCGTCTCATCAATCCCGGAGCATCCGTCGATGTCGCCTCAGGCCCAACGACCCGGGATGCCAATCCCCGCCCTATCCGGATGATCATCACTTGCTCCTGAGCAGCTGCTGTCGGCTTTGATGCATTCATTTGTCGCCTCTTTGAAAGTCGATCTGCCTTTCGAATGTCTTTAGATTTCAGTGCTTACGGGCAAAGAAATCTACTTCTGCACTGCAATGCCACATGAGTTTACATTTATGGTGAAGGTGCACATATAAATGACAATCATTTGATCGAGTCATTTTGGTCCATGCATGCAGCACGTGTGTGTGCTATTATTTGTGTATAATACTTTCTTTTTGGCGCATGCATGTATACAATAGTGAAGGCTCTATCCAAACCCCATTTAGTGACCGGTTTGTCCAATTACGCATTCACAATACAGGCTTCTTATTGGATTTGTCATTTGATGCATTTAGTTTAGAGTTTAGTACATGCATATGCTACATGTGGTATACATATGATAGCAGTAGTTGGTGGCTTGAGACACCTTTCACTCCTCGGTCAGCTTATAAAGAGGCGCGTCGTGGCTAAAAACAGAAGTTCTATGTGCGGATTGCATGTGTAGCACGGCAATCTCCCTCTGCCGGAGATAAACTGCTTAGCTTTCACGGAAGCTGACCCAAGCCCTTCCTTAACGGGCACGGTGCGCACGGTGGCTAATAAACGTCCGGAATTGGACGCCCGGATTGCGGCCGATGGAGGTACGCACGCACGCATCTATTCTCTACTTGGCGATTACAGAGGACATCATGGTGGAGATTCATATGCAACTTGCCTTTTGGCAAATTGCATATGAATCACCCAGTAGGTGATCACAGATATTCATCGTTTATATATTATCAGTTTATATGAAATACATGTAAATAGGTTGCATACTAATAGTACATTGTACACACAAATACACTGTACATGCAATTATTTGAGTATGTGACCAGTGTATACAACATGTCATGCAACTCAACGGATCTCTTTTTTTATGATGGTCACATTTATTTCACAAGTGCGTGACAAAAAAGAGGCAAGAGATATACACACATCCAAGAGCACCATGGCTGTAACTCTGTGTCCAGAATGTACGACATCGCCTTTGGGCGTTGTTACATGGACGGTGATACCGTTGTGTTGGGGCAGAAGAAAGGAGGCCGGCATATTGCTGTCTCTTTATGGCGTTGCAAAGCACAAGTAAGACGAACGGCCAGCGCCGTGTTTTGGCACATTTCCGACCATTTTCTTGCCTCTCTGCAAACGAAGAAGACCGAGCGCCCGATTGCTCCAGATTCAATCAGCTGCCCCCTCCCTCACCCCCCATCCCGCCCTTCGGTGGATCATCCGATCCAGTGGATTGATGAGCGATATACGCTATGACATGACGCCCTCCGCCTTCGTTTGTCAGGCCGCTCTAAAAGTCGTTATCGCAGTCATCATCACAAGCTGTTATTCATCACACTTCACCCGGGTCAGAGTTCATCGGATGATCACCCATAATATTCCCCCCTACACGTGTATATAATTGTTATTTTGCTTCGATCGCCCATTTCTGACTAAACGTGTAAGCTGCATGCTTGGTTGATCCTTTGTCCGATCGGGCAACGCGAGTTATTCAGTCTCAACCTTAAAATTCAAATCCAATAATCGTATTCGATTTAGATAACAACCCTTGATCAAAGACAGATCACATTATTTTTTCATGCCAATATCATGCATTTGCCATATGTGCATTAGCTGCCAGAGCGGAGTCGATATCTGTTGAAAAGAAAAGCAACATAGGAAAAATTGTCAAACTTTTCCCCCTAAAAAAACACTCAAAAATACCTGAAAATTGGTCTTTTTATTTAATTTGTTTCCTAACAAATTGCTCAATCTCAACAAGACGAAATATATCGTCTTTTCGGCTACAAACCGAGCAATTAAACACTCTGATATTTCCTTGAATAATCAAATAATTGAATGCGTCAACCATGCAACATTTCTTGGTGTTATTCTTGACAGGAACTTGAGATGGGATCGCCACATCTCACACACCAGAAGTAAAATTGCACGTAGTATTGGTGTGTTTACCAAAATATCTAAGATTTTTCCAAAATCTACCATCAGAACATTATATTTTTCCCTTGTTTACCCGTACATTATCTACTCTATCGAGGTCTGGGGCGACGCAACCCAAACTCACTTAAAACCTTTATTTCTTTTGCCAAAAAAAATTAAAAAAATTCTAAGAATAATGACATCAAATAATAGCGAACACACCACTGATCTATTTCTGTCCACTCATATTTTTACTGTCAAACAAACGTATAATTATCATGTTATGTTATTTATGTTTAAGTTTTTTCGAAATATGCTCCCCTCTGTCTTCAATTCTATGTTTTCTTTCACTCAAAATTCCGCCTATAATATTAGAAGACCACCACTCATTGTTTCTTTCTTTAGACTAACTGTATCAAGACGTTCAATTTCATATTTAAGCCCTAAACTCTTCAATCAAAATTACAATCTATTTGATCTAACCACTTCAACC
>KB311954.1:2048-41327 GCA_000328365.1 Capitella teleta | reverse complement strand
TATATATATATATATATATATATATATATATATATATATACATACACACATATATATAATTATAATAATAAAAAATAAAAAATATAATATATATATATGTGTGTGTATGTGTGTGTATGTGTATGTATATGTGTATGTATATGTATGTGCTTAAATATGTATGTGTGTGTATGTGTATGTATATGTGTATGTATATGTATGTGCTTATATATGTGTATATGTATATATAATCATTATTGTCAGATTTTCTTGCTTTCTTGTTTTTTTTAATTATTATTTCTTCCTTCGTTCCTTCAATTATTTTTTTTTCTTGCCTCACGTTTTGCACCTGCGTTTAAATAATTTATTTTGTATATAG
Source organism: Capitella teleta (assembly GCA_000328365.1). Lineage (NCBI taxonomy): Eukaryota > Metazoa > Annelida > Polychaeta > Capitellidae > Capitella > Capitella teleta. The sequence goes on along the minus strand of KB311954.1, from coordinate 40,969 downwards.
ATCAGGATCAAATGTGCTATTCGTTGCACCAGATCCTGATTTCAATGCACTTTAATAATTTCTTTGTATTTGTTATCTGTTTTTCGATTATTTGCATTGCAATAAATTACTCCCCCTCTTACTCTCTAACTAACCTGATTTTATGACTTTATGTTCAGCCTTTGGAGCACCTGTTTTTGATTTTACGCTTTATGAAATAAATAAAATGTGATTATAACTATTTTATCTGTACGTTGTATACCTCGTGGTATGTCATCTTGATGAGAAAAACTCAATTATGCAAGTAGTAAAATATGGAAGAAAATTCTTTGTATAGACGAGGGATGCCAATATGTCTATAATACACGAAAATATTTGCATTGAAAATAGAAATTACTTTAAAAAATACGTTAATTTTCAAGAAAAAAATCCCATAAATAATGTGTTCAAACTTACTAAGTATTCATATATCTTGAATATTCTCAAATGCCACAGATGCATGACTTGTTGACAATTGTTTTGTAATAATTATACTTATAATTCATATACAATTAATATACCAGATATGCCTTAAAATGAGCACAAAAAGTAAACAAGAGATTGAGGATCGCTATCAAAATCAAATTAGAATTAAATTCTTAGATGGTCGCTAGTGATCCCGAGGAAGAGATATTCACAAATTAACCCCACACCAAGTGGGCGCCTAAAAAGAAGAAGAAGAAGAAGAAAAAAAAAAAAAAAAAAAAAAGGTGAAAAGAACTGAAAAAAATAGAAGATATCAGTATAAAAATAGCAGATGTAGTTTTCACGATCATGCATACTATGAAAAACACCTCGTGCTGCAATGTATCTCAAATAACACTGCATTCACCTTGGTCAAATTCGGTGTTCCAGACTTGAAAGGTGAAAAACAGACAGCTCGTCTTCCTAATGAAGTGCCACGTACGTGACATTTTTCTCAGATCACCCCCGGAGAATCGGATTGTACAACGATGCCAAAACGCTCATGTAGCACCACATACTTATGGAAACAATGAATAATCGACTCAAAAGCAGTATGCATTGATTCACAAAAGGCACGATGTAGATTGCAGATATAAAGCTACGGCGGCGACCAAGTTCACCACCTCCCCAACTTAACACTGAACCCGAACAAGCATGTGCACATGCAGGGTCTGCTCAGAACAGAGCATTCCGGACTACCTAATTGAGGATACCATTTACCCGCTTACGACTCTCGACGAACCGGTGGAGACTTGAGAGCAAGACAGGGAGAGGGCAACGTCTCCCTGGAGAACGAAGAACTTGCCCCTGTGACAGTCACAGCGTTCAAAAAAATGAACACATCGTGGCCCTCTGTCCGCTCACCACAGTACACATCAGAACAGCACGTGGTACCAGTGACGTCACAACTGTTTGTGAATTGTGCCTCGCTGACGCTCTGCCACCTTTCAAATGGTATTTTTAATTTTTTATTTTGAATTTTTGCCTTCGAGTTTCTTAATTATAATATGTACGGTACTCATAGGTTGGTTCTTATTTCAACTTGATTAGATAAGAAGATAAGCCTTATATATATTGCACTCAAAATTAGTCTACTCCATGTTCTAAAAACAAAACTTGTAAATTTGCTATAATTAACCGATCAAATGTATTCAAAAACCTGATTATCTGGTATGGATTGACTAACGTATCATGCACCCATTTGTGCGTCGAAATAAGCTGAAAAGTCAATTTCGAACGAAGGAGGAACATTTAAATGCAATTATGGAATGTCATCTTAAAAAGTTTAACTTTTAACCTCTACTTTTCAATAATAATTATAATTTTCTTGAGTCCGTGGTTTGGGTACCCTCGGTTTACAATGTAAACTTGTATAAAGATACCCAAAAGATTGTAAATTTATACTTGAAAAGTTTCATTCAAGATTACAGGGTGGAATCAAATATTACGACAAATTTAAAAGGAAACAACTGCAATGGAAAATTAATCAGAAAACAAAGAAATTTACACACTAAATTAAATGGTAATGACAAATAGCACACAATAAATAATTTAATAAATAAACTCACTTCTTAAAACAAAAGGCTCTCGCCTGGGGTCCCGCACATGCAGAGGCCTGCTACCAAGCCTCACGGAGCTTGACGTCCGGAGTTCGGCTCTCTCCCAAAAACTAAACTTTAATAGCTGAATTCTCTACTTATAAAAAGATTGCCGCACGTGCCAGATTACGCGCTGATGATATAATTGCACGTACGCGCCAAACAATTTACCGAGGGGCCATCTGTACTGGGGCCTAAATCATTCTTTAACAACAAAGCTATTAATGATTAGATTAAACATTCATTAGTGATTAATCCACCATGTATTAGTAATATATGCACTTCGATAAAAATGATTATGTTGAAGAACGTGGCCGTCATCGGAGCCTTGAATCCTCCGTAGGGGGTGCACATGGTGACCTTCATAATATGTTGCATGTGGCACTTCAATACGAACTCTCCGCTTTGTTCTGATTTTAGGATCTAAACATTAGGGCTACAAGCACAACAACAGCACTAAACAAAATAATAGTGCGATGCCTTATTAATTTAATAGTTTAATGACGCCTATCCCTGCTCCGGGCCATGATCGCGTCAAAAGTGAAAATATCGCCCAATGTTAGGTGCACGTACTCTATTGATTGAGATAAATCGGCATTGAAAATTGGAATAGGAATGATGGGGGTAGCAGTATGACATGTTAGACAAATCCTAAGAAGTATTTATTATAGAATATTGTTTGAATCTTATCTTTGTGTTCTACACTGTAACCTTCTCCTATTACAAAAGGCAAATTCAGTATAATGCCTGTAAAACGCACGATATATCTATCGTATATGGAACACTGGCACATGTTCATCAGAGCGACGTACACAAGAGCTATGGTCTCCGAGCAGAAATCCCGTCAGCAATATCAACGTGAAACCGAGAGTAATTTTAAGGCTCTATCATTTTTGCTGAGAGCAAAGAACTGGTTGTAAGATCCACGCCCATCAAAAATTTCTCGGCGCTTTGACATGAACTGATGACAGGCTCCGCGTCAATGTTGTTATCTGAAGGTCCCACCCAAGGAACTGTTACAATCAAGCGTCTCTCTAGTGCAGTACTGGCTGTACTGTATGGATGCACCGAACGATTGTCTTGCTTGGCAGTTATCTTATAGGATTCTTGGCATCGATGCACCCACAACAAGTTGAACAAGACAAAAAGCAGCATGTTGTAGTCTCTGCACATCCTGGATATCGATCTGATCTAATATTCATCTTCAAGTATCGTTCTTTGGTGTCTGAGGAAGAACTGAGATCCGCCGACAATAAGTCCTGTGTTGGTCTTATGCTGCAACTTGTACCGTGAGCTGACCCATACTCGGCACAGCATGCTGAAATTAGGGGCCTATATTGCCCATATGTGTTGGTTGTCCTCCCTATTTGGCCAGATGGATCAAGAAGAAAGTGATCCGGTGGCTCACTGCTTCCTACACGAAAACCATTCTCCTTTGAAACTGTAAACTCCCCGAGCGTGGTCGATGGCAAAAAAAAAAAAAAAAAAAAAAAAAAAAAAAGGCGCAAACACAACAGGAACGTTGTTTTAGTTGTCATTGCGATTGCAAGCCGACAATGCAGCTGCTTCCTGTGCCATGAACTTCCGGTTCAACGAGATCACACTGAGGCGGCATAGAAGGATCTACCTACGTCTGGCTGAAGAGTACGTATACACAATGTGGTTACGAGGCGGAGAAAATTACGACGGCACGTCACGACTGCTGAAGATGGGATTCCGTTGTATGGAGTCCTGAATGGGACACGCAGCACGAGCACTCCATTGTCTTCTTCTCACGCGTGATCGCGCACATTTTCCGCGAAGCGATTTCTGGATACCCGACACAACCCGTAATGAATCTGTCCAGATTTCAGCTCGGAAAATATTGTCCATCTTTTAAGAGGTGTCGGTGAACTGAAAACATGTACATTAATTGTACAGCGCAAAATAATTTCAAGGATGTAATGTGACTGAATGCAGAGACCTGTGTATTTAAGGATATCTAGGCGATTTATATCAGCTTAACGACGACTGTCGTTCAAAATTAGGGTGTTTGCTAACGCCCTCTTGGATAGTGATAATGAAATTTTGATTTTGTATATGTAGCTATGCGGATGATTTGACTTAATTTGATCGCCCCAACGCATGAGGCCACCCAACGTATGTTGATTATTTGTGAAGAATTTGCAAATGAATATGATGTTCTGTTTAATAGCACAAAAAGTCAGGTTGTGGTATTCAACCACAAATATAGACGACTGTCTGATCTTATATTGTGCAATATATACGCCAGTTCCATACCAGACTGAGGCGACGCATCTCGGATTGAAGATAGGCCCTGATGCAGCCAGAGCTAATTTAACACAAGCGATATGTGTTTTAAATACTCAATGCAACATGATATTATGTAATTATTTTCACTGTCGGTTTGATACGCTTCGCCATTTGTTCAAAACCTATTGTTGCTCTTTTTATGGTTGTCCACTGTGGGACTTAGATGTTACTAGCATTGCATCTTTATTTATAGCTTGGAGGAAATGTGTTCAACGTTTATTCCGTTTACCTTACTGCACAAAATCAAAATATATCCACCACTTGTTTAACGATCCTGATCTTCATATTCAACTTTTAGCCCGATGCATAAAATTTATCAACTCATGTTTTATTTATCAACTCATAGCTCTAATTCAATTGTACATTTTTGTTTTTCATTATAAGTCATTCCACGTCGATAATTGCCTCAAATTTTCGATGTATAAAAAAATTAACTGATATTCCTTTTGACAAAGCAAAATTTATCCAGAAATGGTGGGCTTCACATGACGTCTCAGCTGCGGCGGAGGCAAAATAAATGTCATTGTGGAGCTCATCAAAATGCGCCAAGAAATTCCAAATGATTTCTGATATAGATTTCGAAGATTTTTTTAGTTGGACTTGTACGTTACCATAATTGATTTACTTATGTGTTTATATTTTCTCCATACTTGAGCTACTAATTGCTGCTATCGATTATATCTTTTGGTTTGTGTGTTCGTTTCCCTTTTTTTTTTTCTTTTCTGTTCATTCATGTAATAATTATTAACAAATTTCCAAGTCAAATTTTCTGCAATGTTTATACAAGCAATACAAAATAAGTTAACTAAATAATTAGGCTACATCTAAGCAAGATGATAATTCGACCAAGGGAAAAAATGCAACAAAAAACCCCGTGCAATGTGACATTTATGAAGCGATTTTAACACTGGACTTGAACGCCACAAAACAAAGTTATAATCGCATCAGCCATATAACTTAATAATAAGGCGAATTAAAGCGTCGTCGAGCACAGAACATATCGTCGAGCGAAAAAAAAAAAACAGTTGCACGTGGATTGACCCATTTGTGACAGCAGACCAACTGGACTGTTTGGTTCAACACGTGTTGTCGGCATATTGCCATGCAGATTTGTCGCCGACAGCGCATCTTTGAAGCATCTAGCTGCACTCACACCATCGCCGTCAACGTTACCACGCTATACAGACCTCGGATGTCGATGTAATTGTATTCCTTCGAGCAATACGATCGGCACAAAACAAACGATAAAACGAAGCACGAAACAATAGAATGCAAGACGTCGAGAAGACGGACACGAACAGATCAATTAACAACATTGCAAACCTACACCTTTAAAAAAGGAGCAGACGCGTGCATCTTTGATCAGTGGGCAACAAAGGGCCTTTGAGCTGCGTCTGTCACGCATCGCATCTCTAAATATATAACATGCAGACTAACAATGTAATCAACGTGGTCGAATTTCGTGTGTCACTAATTAGAGATTTCCTTCTCCGGTGCAAAATCTTGCAGACCACTTGATCTTCCCACGCATCACGGACATTTGCGATACGTGAGCTCTCGGACCGAATGCGTTATGCCTCTCTTCATATTATAGCCAACCAAGGGAATGGCAATCCTGGTTCACGAGAAAAAAAGAAGAACGCCAGGAAGAACAATCATTCATAATGATTATATGAATGAGCAGAGCACCTTTAATGTCATTCAAATTTAATAGATGACTTATATACAATGCAAGAGATATGAGATGACGAGCAGAACGTCAGAGCATGCTAGCCCACATGTGGAAGCAGCAGGCGTTCACGAAACTCTCGACATGGTTCTGCGTGGCCAGAGCGGTCAGCGAGGGCATGTCGTCCACTTCCTCATTTTCAGTCTCACGGTGCACAGCACACAAGTTCTGAGGAAACACACATCCAGAGGTCATTCAGAGGTCAAAAGTCATGAGCGCTCACCTGTAATCCAGTGGTCGAGTTAATGGTGAGCAGAAGCAACATGTCCAAGTGGTTTGGGTTCAGCACAACCAGATGCTGCGTGATTCCATCGGGACTACTGAACAAGCGATGCTCATCCCGATAGCGCTGAGTGAGCACCCGAATAAGCCCCTGGTACCACGGGGCGTTCATGTTGAGCAAGATCCCCAATCGATAGTCAATTTGGTCCAAAGATACCGACACCACAATCTTCAGCAATTCTTCAAACTCCGGGAAGGTCAATTTCGACATGAGCTGCGAAAGAAACGAATGAAGAGCGATGTTTGAGATCGCGCTGGTGCAACTCACGGAGTCTCGCGAATCTTCGTCACTTCCACGATGTTTCCGCCTCTTCTCCTCTTCATCAGCCACGTTGCTAAGCAACATGCGCTGCCACAGGAGATCTCTGCGACATCGCGACATTGTTTCTTGAACCATCGAGTGAATCATCATCCTTGAAAATTAATCAGGTTGGATATATATAATATTAATTGTGAGTCAGATTCTTGCTTAGCTAACCTGACTCGTTTTGCTTCTTCTTTCAGTAAATTGAAGATGGGCGTTTGGTGCGCGTTTGAGTAGCCCAGGTAGTTGGTGCTCTCTTGGCGAGCTTGGGCCAACTCTGGTCTGATGTTGATGTGCTGGTGTACAGCGGGGATTTGGTCAAAATTGCCTTCACCACTCTCCAGGGTAACTACAAGAAATACTCAAGTTGATTTCAATTCAATGGAAGATAATAGGGATGTTAGAATTGTTATCATCACTTATCATTAATTATGTACTGATGAAGTGTTAAAAAAAAAAAAAAAAAAAAAAAAAAAAAAAGACTGCTTCAAGGAGAAAAAAAAAAAGGGAAAGAAAACGAAGTGAAGATTTGAACATTCGAAAAAACAATATTTATGGAAAAATCTTGACAGACCAACATTGAATTGAATGCATTTTGAATGAACCAAAGGAGAAAAGCTGGTGATTCAGAGACCAAGTGAATGCATTATGATGGAAAGTGAAAACAAATCTACATTAAAATGATAACATAATCGCTTGCATTGCAGTGCATATACATGCATTACCTCCGCCGACAGGGGAGATTATGTCTCCATGTGCGTTTGTAACTGCCTGTCTGTCTGCCTACGCACTCATCATCTGCAGTCCATCATGAAGCAATCAAGAGTCCCTTAGGGTGGAAGCGAGGACCTCGACGGAGTTTTGTACTATTCGAGTGCATGCTTTCTAGTTTATTTACTTATTCAGTGCATACTTTCCATACTTATACGGCTACATGCACATGTATATACATGTAGTGATATGCCAAGTTACACGTTAAAAACACCCACTCAATCATAACTATAATAATTGTTACTTAGAGGGATGAGTGGATAAGTCAGACTGATAACCCACAAATACTGTCGCCTGCCGCATTTTGTAATATCCCTGTTGCAGATGGTTGAAGACCTATTGAGAAACGACCCGATCGAGTTGCAGAAGCAGACGCTCAGAATAATTACATAATATTCCCAAACCTTCTCCACATGGATTTGAGACACAAATAAATGAATTAAGAGAGCTGCGGTGGATGACACAGAGGCCTAAGCAGAGCCCAGCACCAGGAAAACAGCATTACCAAGCAGCTTCGTGATCTCCTGACCGTCGAACTTGACCACGGTCAGTTGAAATCGTTTGCCTCTGTGGACATCTGTGGGCACATCATGCATATTGATCAGAAAGACAAAGTGCACCGACATCCGATCATTTAAATTACAAACTTAATTTGAGAGAATTAGGATTGAAGCACGTCAATTTGAAGGTAGATTTGTATTTGTACGTAGATTTCACACTCGTACAACATCATGCCCGTGATGATCAGGGAGGAGGAGGGGGTCAAGCAGAGGTTGTTATGGGCCAACAGCAGTGCAGGATGGACAAGGATGTTTGTTTTACATTCTTGAGAGCCAGTTATAAGCTCAGTAAAAATCAATCTTAAATATCGAATTTATATTATCTGACCATTAACAATTGCCCATCCATACTGCATAGAGAGAACGAAGAATCTACAAATGAATAAGCATGAACTTCCTGCATTCAACACATGCAGCCCAGTCTCAAACAATGATATAATCAATTCCCAACAAGCTTGAAATTGACATATAAGCTGGTACATTTGCATGATGTGTACAGTTGACACCTGCGTCTGCAGATCCACAAACAAACAAGAAGGTTTATAGTGAATAGCAAATTTTTCAAAAGATCAAAAATTTGGATAGGCAGGAACGGGATGAAATCCTTCGGGGTTTTTTTCCCGTCCAATCATTGGGAGCGAGCAGGAAGAGAAGCCAAGAAGCACAGAGGGTTGAATGAATCATCATTTGCATCAGAAGATATAATATAGACTGGAAAATATCTCAAATAAAACAAATGATCTGATGAAGCAGAAAAGCAGAAAGCAAAATAAAAATCACGGCTAGAAATTGATAACTTTTCTGAGAGAGAAAGTGCAGGAAAAGAAAGAACTACGTGAGAATGCAACGCTGTGAGAACAAGAGAAAAGACGTCATGCGGAGAAACTCTACGACTCACTGGGTGTTCGGTCAAACGCTAGGTTAAACGTCTAAACAGAGATTGACTCACCCTCGAGGTCATCACCAGGGTCAGAGGTGGAGAGAAGGAACTGGCTGGCTATGTAACAATAATAATGATAATGATGATGCAACAAGGCGAGATCAGATAATGAACGTAATATATGGAAAGCGTACATCCAGATTTTCACAACATATACACAAGAACAAGAACTCACTGGCTGGGAAGGTGTGGGAGGATTTGAACATGCCAAGCCGTTTCTCCAGTTGATCTTTGGGAAATCGGTCAAATCGGTTGGTGAGGATGAGCCAGAAGCGGAGTCTGAGCGAATTAGCGCTCGAGGCCTTTGACTGGCTGTCATGGCAGATGATCAGACCTATGTCATGGTCCAGTGTTTCACTCTCAGATGCATCAGAGCCGTCCGTCTTTTTGTGCAGTTTGCGAGGTTCAAATTGCAGCACCAGGGCACAGTCGTTGTCCTGTGAGCAATGAGCGATGCAAGAGCAGAGAGATAGATAGAGGTACTCACAGCGTCCCATTCCTCCTCATATGGACAGGGAGACATTCGCACAGATTTCATGCGATATAGTTTATCAGCATGCTGTAACATGTAATCAAAGAGCTGCTGGCCAGAACTGTTGGTGTTGTGGACAGTAACACTGCCTACCATTGATAGATGCTCACTTAGTAATTAATTCATTAATTAAGGAATCACATACCTTCAATGATGCAGTTGCGAGCAAAGCCAGGTGCAAATGAATAATGTTTCACAAAATCTGAGAGGAATGCTGTGATGTGATAACCCTGCTTCATAACAATAGGATGCAAAGGAGATGAGAGGAAGGTCTGCACCACTCGCAGGTGAAAGTCATGCGTGAAAGAATGAACGTGCGTCAGATCTTTGAACTTATCGCACTCATCAGTGAAAATATGAGCCAACTGCAGAGGAACAACAGAGTTGGAAAAGATCACATCAAAGGAGAGGCCCTCACGGATGTGTTGACGTTCTTCCCGACCGGCAGACGTGAGCACTCCAGAGCATAGACATGGATTGAGAAGTAGACTTCCTGGAACCCAATCTCAATCAACATGATGCCTCCAGGAAACGTCTTCTGCAGGTACGTGTTGCATGACTTGGGGTGGAAGTTGTAATAGTGTGCTCGCTTCTCTGTGCTTGCTCTGGGGCTGCGTGCGTAACTGAGAGACAGAGATTGAGGCAAAGTCTGAAATGCATTGTGTGATCTACCTCTTCTTGGTCTCTGCTGCTCTGACTTGCACCTGAGCAAAACCCAAACCTTGCAAGTACTGCATATATTGGCCGACAAACTCTGTCTTCAGATCTGAATGCCACCGCTCTTCATGGGCGGATACGTCAGGTGAATCGGGAGTGTGTCCTCCTCCGCTCAGCTTCTTTGTACGCATGTCAAAGCTGTCTGATCGCTTACTCTTCACACTGGCTCCAGAGCCATGTCGCGACCTCTGAAACAAAGTCCACATGCATGCTCAAGATAAGCACAATGAAACCCAGCACGTACAGATTTGGGTGGTTCAGGGGGGTCCCGCCTCTTGGGTGCATCCATTTTTCCCAATGCTTTTCTGCGCCATGCAGGAGTAAACAGGAGAGGAGATGCCACGGAGTGGATCAAACGGGAGGAATTCTTCAGGAGTTCAAGGTCATCGTCCTACAAAGAGACTGTGAGATAATAGCAGATAATGAAGGCAATGCTGACTGTAATGGGTGGATTGCTGACTCTCTGTTGCCAGGTCATGTACAGATTCTCCAACGCATTCCTCTTCTCATTCTCTGCAATCGTAAAAGAAAGAAATGAGCGTCATGAGATGGAAGCTGCGCCCCCTACCTCTGCGTTCCAATGCCCTCATCTCCATGAACTGAGCTCCGTGCCTGTGCAGCGGGTCTTTCATCTTTGCATAAGATGAGCGGTGCATGGCGCTGGGTGGTTTGATGTCCTGGTACATGCGGCACAGCATCAGACCAGGCGATTGGAATGGATTGCCCGCATTCAAGTGGTGTGGAACGTGGGCGCCTGGTCCCAGCATGCGCTGAATCAGATTGCCGCTGCGATGTCTGACGCGCGAAACCTGAGCAGCTGTGGGAGGGGAGGTGCACTTGACCAGGCTGTCAATTTCGGACATGCTTTGAACTGGCTGCGGACTGTCCTGTGAAGAGGCAAGAGCGTGACACAAGCCGGTCCCCTGAGACAGAGGACAAACCTCTCCTGGCATGTCGCCAAATGTGCAGTGGTCAAACAAACCACTCTTCTGACAAATGATCCAGGACATGAGGTGCCACCTGGCATTATGCCAATTGATGGTAGCATTCAGCTGCTTCTCCAGGGAGCTGTGTGTTTCTCCTGACCAATTGTAGTAGTAGGCAGTCAACTGAAAAGCAGAGCTCAAACTGTACTGAGCAAAACAATTGTGTCACTCACTTGCTTGTCTTCGATGAAGAGGAGGAGTAGTCTCTGGCGCGGCACAAACGCGTTGTCCATGCAGTCGCCTGAAGCCACTCCTCCTGCCTCTGGCCGCTTCGTCTCGTTCGACGACTCAAGAGGATGGAAACGGTAATAAGTTTTAAAATCTGGAATTTGATAGTGCAAAAAAGAAGCTGCCAAATGAGTTGCTCTTTACTTTTCACTTTCTGAGGACCGGCACTTTTAGGTGCTGATGGTAGGTGCTCAGTGAAATCCTTCAGGAGAGAGGGGCTCTCCATACTGCCTCTCCACTGTCCAATATTGCGACACACGACAACATATTCGTTGGTTTTACCAGGAATATGAACACTGCCAGCGAAGGAAGACAGATCAGCAGAATCTGGTCTGTCTTTGTTCTGTAAGAAAAAAAAAAATCAAAAGGCAGATTTGAGATAAAAAATACACACATTATGCTTTATTGGCACAGAGTAAGGGAAGAATATGGGATCAGAATCAGAGTGCAACGTCTGCATTCGCTTGAAGATCCTCAGGGAGACATCGGAACAGATGGACGCAACGTTCGAGTGCAGATCCTTCAGCACGTAATCAACAGGAAAACGGCTGTGCAGAGTGTAACTACTCTTGGCAACCGTTGGGCATCCTGAATCAACCGAAATAAGAAGCAAGCCTGGATGAGGAAACAAACGCACCGGTGGCATGGCAGAAATCCAACCACTCCCTAAGCGTGGTTTGCAGGAAGGAATGCATGTGACCTTTCTCTCCATTTTCATAACGTTCTATGTTCTGCTGCACTTCAATCTTGTTCTTCCATTGGGATTCCATCTCCTGCATCGCTGAAGGAGGCGCAGAGAGGGTGTTGGCGGAGAGATCGTCCGCGTTCAGCTCTTCTTTCGGGGTGCCCAGCGAGGCCGTTTTGTTGGTTTTGAAGATATCAGACATAAATGCTCCAAATGACGACTTCTCCTTTGGCGTGCGACCTCCCTCCGAGTGCTGCTTCTTAATAGCAGCCTCAGAGTGCAACCCAGAGCCCTTGGTTTCTATAAACACAACAATGAATGCCTTTTAACAATTGGGGTCGCATCTCTCACCTGAATCCTGCTTGAGGCAGAAAGAAGGCGAAGAGGGAGCTGAGGGCAAAGGAGATTCAATGCCTCGTGCCGAGTGAGGCGGAACTTTGCACAGAGGTACCGTCAGCATGCGAAACTCAGTGATGACATCGCACACTGCATGACGCATGGCTTGCTTCAACAGTTCACACAGCTGATCAAGGTCAACCTGACCCCGCTCCCAGATGCAGAACTGCACGAGCGCCATGGGCCCAGGGCCTCTGCCTTTCTCCACAAAGGGATCCACGTGTACTAAGCTGTCAAACATAGCAGCATCAAGGGGCTCTTTGTAGGCCGAGGGGCTAGGCTTCGGACTGCTGAGCAAAACAACTGGATTGCCGCAACCATCAACAAATGACAAGAGAACACAAGCAATGCCTAAGTGAAGAAGGTCAAAAGAAGAAACAAAGGTACTGCCTCACTTACTTGATCCTCCCACTTTACCTCCTGCCTGCTGAGAGCGATTGTAGAGGAAGATATCTTCTTCTGGCACTGGTTTTGCCGCACCGTGGCCGTCATAATGGCAGAAAACGTGACTACTGTCCATGTACTTTGGGGTGAATACAAAGTGCAGTAAGTTCTGACGCAAATAGTAGCCCAGGGCTGACTGCTGCAGCAAGGCACTGGGCGGAATGGTCAGTTTGAAGATCCTAGATGGAGCCGTGTTTGGCCGTTGAATGAACTGCGGTGAAAACCAACTATTCCCTGAATAGGTCAGCAGTCAGCAATAAACTAACCACAATGTCTTCAGCCGTCAGCTTGCACATTGGATTACGGGAGAGCGTCAATGTGAGGATCTCTAGCACTGCGTCATCCAACTTCCTCTGCAGCAGTTGAACTAGGTCGTCACTAATTTCGGGCCCAACTGGCACGACGCCATGAGCAGACAGTGTTACATAGTCCTCAGATTTGGCAGCACGGATGGAATTGGTGCTTGACTGACTCATGAGCAGACGGCTAGAGGTCATTGAATCTGTATCAGGTATGTCGTAAGCAGAGGCATTTGACGTCTTCTTGGATGGATTCTAAAGGAAACAAGGGCAAATTATACACTGATGAGACACAAGAAACAAACAGACCACCACTTGAAAAGCAGAGCTCTCCTCCTCAAGATCTGTGCCTCTCCGCAGAGACATTGATATCACAGAAGAACTACGAGAAAATGTCAGCCAGGCGGGATCATCCTCAGGTTTGAATTCAGCCGCAGAGGGAGGATTGAATGAGTCACCATTGTACTCGGATAAGCTGTGTGAATTATTTTAATAAAGTAATAATTATATGGAAGAGATACTAGTACCTCAGATAGAACACAGCTCCATTGTTTTCTTTAACAACAAACATGTTCTTCCGATTGTTGACTGAAAACTTGTTAAGAACAGAACGCAAAGTTTGAATTCCTGAAAGGGAAAAAACCAGAGAATTACAAACTCTAAGATGAGTGCGGATAAGTATGATCACCATGAGTGGTTCCTGTCCTCGGAGCGGTCACTTTGAGACGAGGGTGGATGAGGAAGTGTTCCGTCCAGATGCAGTCACAAGCAAAGTGGCCAGGGATGAACTGCATGGTGGCCGCTAAATAACGGTTCTGAGGCGCTTCATTGTCAGAATCATCGGAATCTAAATTCAACATACAATCAGATGTAACTGCTGGTTGTGAATCACAAACCATGCAGCTTGTGCCTGTGTTTATTTGACATGTCTCCTGTCCATTGCAAATCCTCCTCAGCCTCAGGCACTAACAAAGAATTGCACATACGAGTGGCATAAAGCTCCTCAAGCAGAAGGCGCTACAATGGAATAAAGTAATAACTAGCGGGAGGAAAGCTAGTGGAGCTGACCTGGTTGACGATGCGGCAGGTCTGTGTGATGTTGGTTATGACCATGTTGTAGAGCTCTCTTTGGTGGATGTTCTCTGAATTGCAGTGGTTGTCTGTGTCTGAGTGAGTCAAATGGTAATCTCTGAAGAGGAGAGAGTTGAGACAAAGAGAGTGGAGAAGAGGCGTGGTTACCTCGTGTGGAAGTACACATCCACTAAGCCTTCAGTGATGCACATTGCCAGCCAGAAGTTGGGCAGAACGGGACGCTGAACGGCAGACTCACTGAACGACATCATGACCCCATCCTCATCCGAGTCACTGGAGTCTCCCTCGTAACCTAATCAACAAGCATGATGTAATGAATCTGTGCTTCAAGAGGTCACGCACCATCATCGAAACATCCACTGCATCTACTCTGCGTGCCGATGGTTGACAGAGGCGTGTTTAACCCTGACGCAATGCTTGGTTTTGGCGTATACAGTCCCAGGGAGGATCTCCGATTAGGAGTCATGGTGCCAGAAGCATTTGAACTGCTAACTTCCACTGTTGAAGCTGTTTGAAAAAGCTTTGGTCGTTCGCTCTTGTACTTTTCAAAGCTGCCAGAGCTTTGAGCCTTCTTGATGACAATAGCACCTTTATCAGCAGGTCGATTCAGCTGCTGCAGCTGCTGCTTCGGCTGCTCCTCTTCTCTGGGAAGATCTCCCTCAAACGATCTGCCCTTGCTGGGTTCAGTGTCTTTGGTTGTTGAGCATTCAGCATCAATGTTCTCTCTGAAGACTTCATCCATCAGCGATGGAACAGGATCAGACTCATATATTTCAGGCAGGGCCTCTTGCCGTTGGAGATCAGGGCGAGCTGTGAAGCTGAGACCTTCATCACCTTCCTTTTCCTCAATCACCTGAATAGAACTGCCACTTGACCGGTCAGAGATGTGGTCATCCCTGAAGTTCATGTGCACGCGGTCTTCCTGCTGTTCTTGTGCCTCAAAGTCGAGTTCTATGCGGTCTTTGGGCACCTCCTTCACAGGACTAGGTCTGATCACAGAAATCTTGATGTCTTCCGCTCTGAAGCCATCGCCAACTGCGGCATCTCCGTCATCCACCAGTGTTGACAAGACAACCACAGAGGCATCTTGCGTCAGCTGAGGGGGAGGTTCGGCTTCTGCTCTGACGTGAGCAGGGCTGATGATCTCGGACGGCAGAAGTACAGCCTCCTGTGTAAGATAAGTGTCGTTCTCCAAACACATCAAGGCATTAGAGATCTCGCGCTGGTGAGCCATGGTCACCATACTAGTGGCATGTGCTCGATCAATATACAAGTAATAGAAGCGTCCCTCTTTATTCAGGTGATAGCCCGGCAGATTCATGCGTTCAAACTCCTGCATAACAAATCAAGAGATATCCATGCACAAAAATCACACACAATTAGACGTACCTCAATGAAATGAGTCAAACTTTGTTCAGGACCATACACAAACTTGAGATACACATGATCCAAGACTGAGGCCCAGTTGTCCCTAGGAAGAGAGTTCTTCACATGCTCGGCTACCATCTCCAAAGTTTCTTCAGTGACAGGCGTTGTGAGTCTCAATGCTGATACCATTTCATCTGTCATCAGCCATTTAATCTGTTCTTTACACGCGTTGAGAGCTCCTAGCTGAGGTTTTGGTATCGAACTTGGCACTTCAGAAGCTTGTCTAGAAAGCCTATCAGAAAGGCATTATAATAATGATCTAGCAACATAGCAACATGCAGCATCATCATACCCTCCAACATCAGTGGTGCTGGCAGCATCCAGGTCTGTGTCATCAGCATGGGAACTGAAGGATATCTGGCTGACAATAGACGTCATGCGCTCATAACACGGTCGCGCTGTGGCCTCCATCAGGTTATCTTCCGGTGGGAGGGTCAGACAGATCATGTCAAGAGTGATGTAACACTCGTTCAGGTTGACTTCAGCACTCAGGTCCCCCAGACAATCTTTCAGCTCAGCTGCAGAGAGATCAGTTTTAAATTAGCTACAAACGATGAGAAAAACAGCATTACATGTGCAATTTATGAATTATTCCTGACCACAGAGACATGATAAAATTAAACCTTGTCAATCTAGTCTTTCCAAATGCATTGTATAGTACACATATTGTGCTACAATATCAGGGGGCCTGCATGAACCTCATTAAGCTTCCTTTGTGTTCAATGAAGCCTGACATCTCCTCATTAGTCGTTGGACCCAGGGTTCTCACGAGAGCTTTATAGCAGTGCTTTCCCACAATTTTATATGTGTTAAAACCCTTTTGCGATTGTCATATTTGCATGTTTTAGCAATAATAATTGAAAAGTTTTCCGGGGAAGCATGCCTAGAATGGCTGCGCGCCTTCGGTGCTTACTATGTTTTGGTTTCAATAAATGCTTTCATTTTGCCCTCTGTTCGGTATTTTCCTTAACCTGAGGCCTACTGGTACTCTGGGGTTTACTATCTGGCCCTCTTGCTAAAAAATGAACATGATGTTTAAAAAAAAAAAATTATGTCCCTGACATTTCGGATTATAATTTTATGAATATGCATATTCTTCTACCTTCTTTTTTCTGCGTGATTAAAGCATAATATTAAATAAATAACACACAAAAAAACATTTATTTTGACAAGAAAATTATTATGATTTTTGTTAAAATAAATTTCCATGTTTTTGGGGTTTTTTTGCCAATTGAGAATGCAATTTTCACGGTTCAAGCTGGATGAACGAACATCAATCCTTGATGAATTCCTCACAAGTTATATTGTTGTCCAGCTGATGTGGAATCAAAATTTTGCTCATTAGCCTTACTGTAGAACAGGAAATTGCTGCGGACTGCAATTTTCGCACTTTTATAGCTGAGGCCTTTATTCGTGGCACCAACTATTTGCGGTCATGTATAGGATCATATAGTATAAGATCAGCCAGAGAGATTTTGCGTGCATCTAATTTTCGCAGTCAATCGTGACCGTGAATATAGCAAAAAATTTCATGCTGGCGCAAATTTCCTGTTCTCCAGGATCTGCTACATTGTATACAATATATGCATTTACATGTGTCTCCTTGAGGTTTCATTTCCACAGCAAAGCCTACAACCCAGCCAGGAATGGCATGATGAAAAATTTCCGCAGACAAAGTGCAGCCGTGGAAATAAGCAGAAAAAAATCGACTCCACCAATATCCCGCATAACGAATTTTTGCAAAATTGTATCTTATCTAGAGTAACACCTCATTAATCATATTTACATAACTGGTTTTATAGAGTACTGGGCACTACTAGCAATAACAAAAAGTCAGTCGAAGCCTGTTGTGGTTTACGGCTCCACAAACACTTGAGAACAGGGGTTATTTTGCAAATTTCGCCACCTAGACAACGACGCTTTCCATACCCTCTACAAAGCCAAAATTCGCCCCACCCTTGAATATGCTTCCCTGTTTGGACACGCCATCTAAAAAAACACATCAATAATATCAAAAGAATACAAATGCGAGCCACAAAACACTACCGAGATTACGTCACCTGCCCTACCCACGACTGAAAAAACTCGGACTGCCAACCCTGACCTACAGACGACTACAGACCGACTAGATTGAGACATACAAAATCATCAACGGACTGACCAACATCAAATATACAGACGTACTACCCCCCATTCAGACTACATTAACCCGAGGACACAGACACAAACTGACCAAGCAGAGGACAAACACAACTACTTACTCAACTGCCTTACGACACCACATCATAACAGCATGGAACTCCCTCCCAGCAGACACCATCAACTCTCCCACCATTAACATCTTCAAATCTCGCATAAACAAAACTTACAAGCACAACCCCCTAAAATTCAACCACACCAACATCTAAAACTCACACCCCATATAATCCAATAAAAAAATAACTAAACAAGGGTCAAAAAGAGCTTTGCTCACTATTTCAACCCATCAAGTGAAGTCAAGTTATAAATACAGGGATCAGATTTATAACTTATAACTATAAGTATGCAGTTACCCACAATATCACCCAATGTGACATGCAAGACAAGTCACAAGTGGAAAGAAAAGCCAGTTGACTTCCAAGATTTTAAAAATCGAAATATTTATTGAATACAAAACAACATTTCATTTGAGCTGACGTCCTGATGAATGAGAGAAGAGCTTCAGGGGCAAGCACAAAACGAGGCTTATGAAGAATGTTATGATATCACAATTATAATAATTCTAGTCAGAGCTGCACTTGGTTTGAGGAGATGTATGAATCACACAATCATGACACAATTAGACGCAGGTACAATGATTGATCATTCCCTAGCACGACACACATACATACACGCAAAATCATTAATAAAACATGAAAAATGAACTTATGATGCATTTTCTTTTAAATTTGAGGTAAAAATTTGCAGGAGGAAGATGATATATACATAAAATCAACATAGAATTCAGCTGCTCCACTCCATGCTGCCCCCAGGAAGAGGCACTACGGCAGCCACAGAGTCTGCAGCAGAAGGGTTGGAGTCCTCAGCACTGACTACGGCTGCTTCAGGGATCACGGCTACTGGAGGCTGCTGAGGCTGTTCAGCAGATGCATTTGCGCCACCAGCTTCTTCGGTTTCATCATCATCGGAGTCGGGTATGACGCCAAGCTCAACAAGCTGGTCCTGCAGGGCTTCCAGTTCGTCTGCTCGTCGATATGCATACTCGTAAAACATGTTGCGCACCCCTTCTAGAGTCGCGAGTCGTAACCGTAAGCTGTATCTGAATGTTCGCTGGTTTGCTTTATAAGCGCGGTCGTAGCGAACTTGGAGGCCTTCGATTTGGATATTGAGAAGTACGATTTGCTGACAAGCCTTGCGAAATTTCTTGTCCAGTTCCTGCATTTGAGCGATGAGCTCGTCCGTATTCGTAGAATCCATGATGGATATAGAATTCGCTTCAAATCAGATTATTCAAATGCGCTGAATGGATGCAGGGTGCAAGGCAAGCGAGCAATTTAACTATATCACTTTCAGCTCGCAACAGAAATATGGCCGAACACCGGAAGCGCTTTAAATAGCTTTGACCTTAATTTGAACCCAACGAACAACGAATCAGAGCGTGCGAAGCAGAGTGATGAATAATTCATGAGTTGTTTGTCAACATTACCACGTGCAAACGGCGCGCTGTGCAAAATGAGGCAACTAATAGATTACCGGTATATGTACTAGGGGCTAAAATTCGGCAGTTTTGATTTGAATGTTCTTTCCGTAGGGCTTTATTACCGGAAAGACCTTATCTTATACACATTGTGCATGCTCATTAGGATAAATGCTTGGATAATTGTTGTAGTGCTAATTAGGAATTATCTGCTGGGGCATCCGAGAAGTAAAATTATGGAAATAACACAAGGAAAAATTTTTAACTAAGATTTTCCTTAAATATCCCTCAATTAAAAACAATTGATAATTAACCGAAACACACGATTGTCGAGTGGGCGAAATTTTGCCGTTGTTAGTGTATTACCGGCTCTGAGAGTTCAACCATGAACAAAAAGGTGACTGACCTAAGCAAGTGGGCAGGCTAGCAATGGTGGTACTCCTCAGCACATTGCCAGTCGTGCGCACAGAGCACGTCAGGTGCAGGAACAGAGGCTCAGAGTTCTCCATTTCATCAAGAACGTGAGGCTCGTCAAGATCTTCTTCAGCATAGGAACTCAGCGTGATGGATCCCTTGTTTGAGACCACAGACTCCTCATCAAGATTAATCACAGTGCCTCCCCTGTGGTCCGTGTCTTCACCGTCCAAATCAGATTCACGGTGTTGCGCCTGATCTGAAAGACAAAATAAAATTAGCAGAAGTCAACGAAAACATTGGCTGGATGTTCTACCAGATTCAGGCTCTTCATGCATAGCTTCAAGAATTTTGGATAGATTACATTGTTCCGCATTCCTGATATGTGAGACCTATGAGAAAGAGAGAGTAAATTAAGACAAGAAGCAAGGAATTCAGCCATACAACCTCTTTCTCTGCAGGTTCAGTTTTAGGAGAATAAAAATAGAAGTCAGGATGTGATGGCACGGGATGGAAGAACTGGTGCAGGGCAAGCACAAACTTCTCCCTGATCAACTGATGCAGACCAACTTCTGCCTCACAATTTTGTGCGTTCATGATGAGTGGAAGAGGGATGCGGACCACAGGAGAGGTCAAAGGGTCATCAGTGCCAGTCTCACTACAAGATTGTTAGGATTACGGTAAGCGTGAGAGTCATCTTACCTTTGTGAGCCTCCATCCTCTTTTTCCACTTTGGGAGAAATCAAGAGTTTGGGCATGGTTTTCATCATGTCCTCTTGCTCCATCTGATCCATGCGAACCCTCTCAACAATCTGAACAAATAAAATCGAATGATGCAATGACATTGGAACAACCCCTCACTTGGCGTATGTGTCCGCATGAGAGCTGCAGGAATTGTGAAATGTCGACTTCGCAAGGTAGGTGTTCTTCACAAATGTTGTTGATGGCTGTGTCAACATCCCTGCCGTCAATATGATGCCCTGATAGCAAACTGCGGTACACCCCTGAACGGAACAATTAAAATTGCAGTGTAAATACTGAACTATTTGCACTGACCATTGACGAAGCACCTGAGGTACGTTTCTGACAGAAGTGTACAGTGCTGCCGCAGGTCTTCTTCATCGCCGTAAATGTTCACTGCGCTTCCTTCCCCAGCTCCTCGCCAACGCTCAGAATCACTCAGCTTCTTCTCTCGCTCAGGAGACGCATTGAAATCCTCCGCTTCAATCACAGGGAATTGCATGTCTTCATATAAATCATTCAACTTTTGAAACGTCCATCGATTGACTAGTTGTTCACTGAGGTAGTTCAAGGGGCAATTGTAGACGTACACTGGCAACTGCATGGTCTTCAGTTCGGGGGTTTCCTTTTGGGGAGGGGGAGGGGGAGGGGGAGCAGCAGGGGAGGTCTGGGATGGCGAGGCTTCTTGAGCATTGGAAGGAGAACTGGCGAGGAAAGCGTCCAAGGTGGTGCTACTGTCGCCAGTGATAGTCCCACTCTCCAGGCTAAACTTGCGCTCAGGGCCTGGTGCCTCTGGACCTTTGAGGGTTTCGTCTGCTTTAGCGTCAGTCTTCACTGGTGTCTCTGGCTTCTGCGTCCTGCTCAGCATTTCAAGGTCATCGTAGGATGCAGGCACAAAACAAAGCAGAACTTGTGAGGAAGAAACGCTCTTCAGGAAGCAGCACCACCGGGCGACCCCAGCACTGTCGTCCTCCAGAAACGCTTCGTTGTTCTTCAAGAAGTCATAAGTTTGTGCTGCTTTGCCGTCCAGGTGTTTCGCGTCCTCTGCATCCCTCAACCCAAACAGAGGACTTGTCACGCGAGACAGGCGTCCGGTGGTCACCGACAGTTTGCTTGGCACCTGATTTTGAGCGGTCATCTGTGACTGACTGGTGAAGTTGGAATTTGAGGTGAATGCTGAGCCAATGGACACGCCGGTTGATATGGACAGGGTGCTCTCACTGCGAGTCATCCCTCCCTTCCTGCTCTGTTCATCAAGCAAGTCAGCTTCCTCCATAAGCTCCTCTTGCGGAGGAACAAACGGAAGGGGGTGCAGCTCCTCATCACGGTCTCTGCTCTGGATCAGATGCATGAACTGTTCACATTCTGAACCAGTTAAATGCACTTCTCGATGGTGCATTGCCCTGAGCTGATCAAGGAACAAGTTCATGAGCAGACGGTTTGGCGACGTCATGTCTTCAACGCTGTCTGTCTGTGCGTCTGCAGCTCCAACTCTTGACCGTGAGCCAGGGCTTGAGGTGTCTGCAGAAAATGAATTGTACAAAATTGCAGGGGCAGACAGCGACAAACTAATGCTGTTCTCATGCTGTTTCACCTTGTATGAGAGTGGAGAAGAGCAGCTCCACTTGCTGACATTTGGGCAGAAGTCTGAGGAGGTCAAAAGGGAAGCAGACGTGTTGGATGCTGGTGCCAGGCTGAGTGCTGTGCAGGTGAGCAGCTCCCTCGGTTGGCAACGACTCAGACACAGGACTCCGACTGAACAAGGGTCAATGAGTGCAAAATGGGATGAGGAGGAGGGTGTACCTGAGAAGGGTAGGGGAAGGCACATGGCAGTTTTGGCTCATCAGATTCAAGTGCTCAAAGGTCACCATCGTCGAGATGCACTCAAGATCTCGGGGGAAGATCTGAAGATAAAAAAGAGAAGGATGAATATGCCTGATGTTCAATGCATTATAAATTTATGATTCAGCATAATACAAGCGCATGTGTTAAATGAGAAGTGAAATTGTGAGTTACATAGTCAGTGAGGTGGATGTATGTAAATGTGCTTAACTAAACTAGCAAGTCTAACATTGATCCTTGCGAAATGCATCAAATTTATGGAGGTCATATACACTGTCATAACGTTGTGCACCATTCAAAACTGGCAATCTACAGCATAACAATGCATGATAGCATAGCCAATGGTATTTCACTATTTTCACTGTTTACTGGGCTTCCCATGCTGTCAACGACGAGTTGACAGCATGTCAGTCCGTTGAAAACATGAGCGTCATCTCCATGACAATCCTCTGTTTGAGCCACTCGCAAATGCAGTTTCTTGGCAAAACAGAGCATCCTAACAAATCAAATTTTAATGCGTCATTGTTCTAGCTTCTTTTTTCGAAAGGTAAAACAATAACCTAAATGCTAAGCAGAGACATTTGGGGAATCCTTTTTATCTTCTTCTTCTTTTTTTTCTGTTCTTTTTTCCATTTCATTTATAAAGGAAGTTAATCATCCAACCCGATCCATGTATTCGCAATATAGTTGTCTGGGCGACTTATACATTTCAATTTCGTCGAATGTCCATTTCGGCCAATAAGATTTTGTAGACAAAAGAGGCTAATCACTCAAATGAATATGACGTCATTGGTTGCTTATTTTAGCGTTGAAGCTACATATACATGAAAACCTTGATGTGTTGAATTCGTGGGGGTAGCTCAAATACTTCCGACTCATGAATACTTCAGCTAGAGGCCATTATGAACAAACCATGCTCGGACGTTATGATTGACGATACGCATTATGAATAATGATAATTATGACTTACGAACAATCTAGGTATGTATCGGAAGAATTTCAGTGTGATACTTTTTTTTTACAATTACCGGTATGGATAAAAATCACAAATATTCAGGACCAAAATTAAAGCACATGGAGTAATGTCACGAGGTGAATCAGAGCACGCATCTAAGCCTGAGAACCTCTTCGTCTGACCTCTTCGTCTGTCATGCATCGAGGTTGCATCGTCAACAATTAATTCACACCAACACAAAGCCTCACAAAAAAAAAAAAAAGCATTAGTTAAAGCTATTATAGCTATTAAAGTTGTCATAAAACTGACAATAGATCTGAGGCTAGAACTCTTTGATTAAGTCAGTTATTCATCAAAGATCATCAACATGGAAATATAATATTGTGAATAACAATACCATATTGTACAATAAGTAAGTATGCCATCGTTCTTACATATGTTTTTTTCTTGTCTTGTAACATGACGATATTGACACGTGTGCAAAGGTGAGATGAATGTCCATCTTCAGGTTCATCACATTCATTGAGATCGCGGTTAAAATTCAAAGCATCCGATAATCCCCGTGGACCAAGTGCCAATCATGCTTCATGAGTTCACGACTAGTAACTTCACAAAGAATACTGGTAATTTTAATTATTACAGTACACCTGTGAAACGCAAATTAAACATTTTGTCAAACGATGAAAGACGTCTTGTCCTGTTGGGGAGAATTTCTATAGCATCTCAGACCACTCATATGGAACTCTCCGAATATTGTACATTAATTGTAGCTCATTCTGAAGACCAAGTAAAATGGTTGGAGATGGTTATGATCCGAAAGATGCTGATGTGTTATGTGTATTGTATTTTGGGGGAACTTGCTGTTACCTGAACCCACGTACAATGTGTTGAGGAGTTCTGAAAGCATTCAATCCTCACTACTCGCACTTGTAAAGCAACAAATTTTCGGGTTGGGAATTTTTTTGCAAAGAAATTATTTGATAAATTCGTTCACAAATGCAGAATTTCTCTCACTAGTATATTACTGTACATGTATTTATATCATTATTTCATCTCTGCTTCGAAGTTCGAATGCTTCGGATCCTAGTGCACGCACACCAATGTAGTCAGTATAATATCAAGGTCCTCTTTCAGGAGAACTAAGTCGATTGACCTGAGCATAATGTTCACAGTATCAACTATCCATGCATCATGTTCAAGTGCATGTAACTGAAACGAGTGTACACTACGCATCAAATTACACCAATAAGGAAATGGTTGAACGTAATATGCATACTAGTACATATATGCATACAACTATACGTGTGTACAAATCATTTGATCCTTTATATATAGAATTAGTCTACATGGCAGTACAATATAAATGTTATTAGTACATGCGTCTGTGAATATGTTACCAATGCGGTGTTTGATGCGATTCTATAACCGTGTTCGTGTATTATTTGCATCGGGGATTATCTACATCGAACCTTAGGCCTATCAAATATCAGCCAAAACAAGCTGCTCTTATAATCAGTAGATAGGTCGAAGTCAGTATCCATCCAGCATCCATCATAATCTTATCTTCTTCATCTCCTCCGATCTCTCAGTTTGACTTGTAAGTAGTGATATCTATGTGCAGTGGAAACATTTCGAAAATTCACTAATGCTTTCCAAGACGATGGTGTACAAGTATTTGTGAGGTGCGTTATGAAAGAGAGATCATAACGTTGTGTAGAATGCGCGGCGTGTGACATGTTCAAAGTGCATGCAGCAAAATGGCTTCTGAATGAACACAGCTGGATCGAATGATGGTCTTCCAAAGCACGACCCACGGCACTCTACACAGGGCAATACAGAGCTCCGGCAAAAGAATAAGAAAATATCAACGTAAAGATTTTTTTACAGATTGATAAAACGGTTGAATTTATTGAGACACAGAGGCGTGTATACTGATGGCATTGGGAAGGAAATTAACCGAGAAATGATCAAAATAAAAGTCAGTAGAAATAAAATAAACTGAAGAACAAAAGACACGAGGAGGAGGAGCAAATTCAGTGTGAGAGCAGTTGGAGGAGTTGAATCTCACCCAAATCAAGCTCGATGAGA
This sequence comes from Capitella teleta, assembly GCA_000328365.1. Classification (NCBI taxonomy): domain Eukaryota; kingdom Metazoa; phylum Annelida; class Polychaeta; family Capitellidae; genus Capitella; species Capitella teleta. The sequence continues at coordinate 15,466 of KB311954.1, read as the reverse complement.
TAAAACTCTCTCCACTAATCTCAAGCACCGCAAACGGAAAAGAACGAAACTCAAAAAAAGGTGAAAAGCAAGCATGCCTGGGCAAATAAAAAAAGCACACCAAACGAAATAGTAGTCCTCTAATCGGGAGCGAAATGAGGAGACAACCACGATGAATAACTCCAATTGAGCGAGCAGCGCCGCGATTGAGGCGAGGAATAAGTGAGCAGGAGGCGGTGGATTGCACGCGATGTCGGTCGAAGCAAGTGTGAATTCAGTGGAGCGGCGGCGGAGGGATGCGTGCACGCTGCAAACTGAACAACGACGGACTTCGGATGCAGTACGCCCACCGGGCCAGAATCGGGTCACGCAGCGAGTGAGCAGCAGTCAGCTGCAGTCGCTGCTTGTTCGCTGCTGCTGCTGTTCCGGAGACAGCGTGCAATCCGATCACAGCGCTAGCTTCTCACACATCTGACTGTTTGAGCTTCGCTATGTGCCAACACCACGCTATGAGAGAGAAGCATGCGTTCTCTCCACGGGCCCGTGACTTGAGTCAACACGGTTTAACATTTGTACGTATGCTAAGTTTGTTTGGCAGAGTAAAAAGCGCTGAAGGAAGGAGACTGAACGATTTGACAAATCAACTGTGAAATACGCGGAGTGAATCATAAGTGCTGGAGCTGCGAGCACCTGTGGATCTGAACTGATCGGCGATAAGAGATGGGAAAGACCGAGCTGCAGCCGCCCCACCTCCTTGCTGAGAACATCGCCCGAGACTTGAGAGCAGGGCCGCGCGATTGCTCTGCATTTCAGAGGTCATGTGCATGGTACACGAGTTATCAATCGACGGACTTAGAACCGCGTTATCGCGACAACGTGCTGATCAAACAGTGACGTGGCGAACTGCGTTGCAAAATACGACGAAAAGGAAACGAAATGAAGCGTAAAACAAGGGAGGGAAAGCAAAATATGACATAACATCACAACTCTGATGCAACTGGTGTCGATGTCGTGTTACCTCAGCCGTCAAAGAAGAGGAGGTCCAGAGTGGGATGAGCTGGAAGAGTTAGATCTGGCACTCCACAAACCGCTCGTCCAATGCTGAGACCCAATCCTCCAACTCATCGCACCTGGCAGAACATCAAGTACTCCACGAGGTCAACAAAGGCGCTGATCATCCAGAGAGGCTCTCATCTTCGCACCATCGAGGACAGATTTCGCAGAGAGAGAAAAATCCACATCTTGCAGGTGAAGAAGGAGTGACGTCGCCATGCTGCTCTCTCCGTGGAACTTCGAGGACAGATGAACCATCGACGGTCACCGCCACTGATATAGCGCACGACGGTGCTCTGCTCTGATTGGACCGGCTGCCTTATCAGTGCTTCATACCTGTCGTTTCAGGAGGTGCACCACGTGACTAGAGCAACAGAAACGGGGCGAGCACTTGACCGAGGGGCTGCTCACGGCAGTCTCACGAGGACTACGCCTCCCCTCCACCCCTCCTGGCTCACGAGGCCGCCGCGTCGCTCCATCATGCAGAGGAGCTCCCTATCAACGCGAACGGAGCAAAGTCTCCACTCTTGAAGATTGCTCGATGGCTGATAAGGATCGCTGAAGACACGTCGATAGCACCTCATGCAATTGTTCACCATTAACAGGTATACAGAACTTTGTACCACATCAAGGTGAAGCAAGTTGCATCCGTCCAAGGGGCGAGGGGGCTAAATAAGTATAACACACGCATGCAGAGCCGACATAAGGGACTTTGGGAGTACTTAATCTCATTACATACAATCACCCAAATCCACACGTCAATGAACAACTTACTCAAGAGTCCGAAGAAGAGGAAGAAGAAACCAAGGGTAGAAATCATCATGAGCCTCATGCATGCACATCAGGACACAAATCAGATATAAACGACGAAGGTGTTTAAAATTACATGAATTAAGATTCAAGTGAGATGGCACGACCGAAAAAATCGTTATCAGTCGGCTATCGATGGGCGCATTCGCTATCAGTGAACGGCGGCAGAGGTGGCTGCTCCTGTTTAGACTTGCAATGGCGACCCACTGAATGGGCGTTCACAGATAACGGGAGGAGAAGGCAGATAAGCCAACAAGACGCAACTTATGCAACATCTGCATTCAAATATCGACCCCCACAAATCCCATTTACGCACATAGTTGTATGCCAACAAGTATATCAAGGTGAAGCTCACACAAAATCGACTTCTATCTCATTGTATTATGGTGTTACGATAATCTATCTCATTGTATTATGTGGTGTTACGATAATCTAAGTGCTGCCCTAATAAAAGCCGCACCATAAAAGCCACAATGGTCAATCGAAATTGGCATCTCACGAATTGATCATCGTTGCATACCAAACGAAACATGTAGAAAATATATTGCTTGCGACATTTCTTAGTGAAACACTTGATCGTGATTGTTTTATCGCTTCTCCACTCAGTTGAAAATGCTGACAAATAGCACACACAAGCCCCCACAACTTCTCTGTCAGCCAAATAGTTCTGATCCAAGATTGCCAACAAATATTCTAATCAGTATAGTATGTGATCATTTATGCAACAAGTTGCTTGGCTTCCAATCCTCTGGGCGACATCAGAATACTACGATGGTTTCTTGAATTGATGACCCCAGGGCTGCTTCCTTTGCTGCATAATCCCACAGTAAAACATATATGCTACCGGTTGGCCATCGAAGAACAAAGTCGCCGAGGATTTTTAAATCGTCGGAGAATATTTGGTTGGTGCTGGGGATTTAATAACAAGGAGCCACAATGCAACTAAAGAGATGACTAATTGACTCCCTCTTTGCAAGTATATTTCTGATTGAGTGTTTGATTTAACATTTTTTTAACAATAAATCTATCACGCATGCGCAATCACCAACTGGATTCGTTTTATCAGCAAGTGCATCATTTGCACAGGAATCATCTGACGCCCAATCCCCAGATCAATACTTTTATCATAACTCTAAAAAATATATATCAAAAATAGATGATGGCATTTGAATACTAATCTGTGATGAGTAAACAGTCGGGTGATAAATCATAGGTGCTTAAAGATGCATTCGATTGACAGCTCATGAAGTTTCGCAGATAAAGAAGTCAGCGCTAGTCTCTCTCGATTTATCAAAGCGGTCTCGCATTCTCTCTGTTCGTCCACTCGACAGATCGGTCGCCGCAGACTTTGCTCGGAGAGAAGCTATTTATCACCTTTATCGCTTCTTTCAACAGATTCAAGGTGAAACAAGTTGCCCATACAGGTGAACAGAAGGTCTCTCATCCTTCGCATGTGCGGACACGCAGCACACACGGTTCTGTAGGGGGAAAGCGTGACGTCACGGAATTCCCTTATGCACGTGTGCGGTGCTGTATGCTTGACCAATAGAGTCATGATATGTAAGTTTTACACAGGGCTCGAAATAAGCGAAAAATATATTTGTACTCAGCAAAACAAAAAAATTAACGAGAAAGATAACGTAAAACGTACTTACTTTTAAACTAAATAGTAAATAATAAGTGTTACAAATTACTTACTCTCTCAACGAATTTTAATTTATCGACCTTGTACTAGCTACCATCGCGCACGTTTATCTGATTGGCAATGCGTCAAAAGCATATACTATCACTCTATCACTAGAACAGCGTGTTTGCAATGGCAATTCTGGCATGTTGTAATGTATGTTGTAATGTATGTTGTAATGTATGTTGTAATGTATCCACTCTGAACTAGGCGAGTTAAGGAAAACGCAAAGCCTTGTCGACCGACGCCGCCATTCTTTGATCGAGCCTTAGCGGGAATCTTCAAAGTGATTATAAATAATGTTCAACTCTGGGGTCAACTAAGCTGCGTCAAATTAAACCTATGAGCTGCATGACTTGAGATCAACCTTCGATTCCAAATGTCGTGTCATTGAATGGATGATGGAAGCAACGATTCACAAAGTCACCCCCGATTGCTAGCATTGGTATTCAGACAAGCTGTTACACACAAGAGCTCGATCGCGACTTGGAAACTGCACACCCTGGAAAGATTCAACCAATTTTGTTCTCCAATACCCGGTATAATGTGAATTTAACCATCTTCGAAATACATACTTTTTCCAAATCCAGTCATTTCTGTGTTCAAAACAAACATTGCCAATTTCTGCCGTTTCTTTAATCATTAACGACTGTTACTAAATCAAACTCGTGATAAAAAAAAAAAAAAAAAAAAATTGTCTGAGTGCATCTCATTGTAATTCGATTGGGTGTAAGCACCGCAACACTAACGATACAGTTGAACAAATGAAATGCGAAGTTAACTAAATGTCCATCAATGAACAATGGACATGTGGTTGGGCCTGATACGAATACATGTTGCCACCTTGTGCATCACACAATGCTTCAGTGGGAAGGGGATATTATGCAATTAATCAATACTAAATAAATATATAATATACAAGAGTGCGCATGAGACGTGTTCTTCCGATACTGGGAGGCGGCAGTTCAATCAGATTTCCTTATCAGTTTAGCTTAGAGAAAAAGAAGCCACGTTGGGTGAACTATCAAATATGATACATGTACAGCGATATCTGACGACTGCAAATAATGAATGTCAAGAAGTGTTGTTTCTTTGGGGTTTTTTTTCTTATTAGGAAAGTTCAGTCGATGGGATGAGTCATCAATAGAATATATTGTGATCAACAAGTGTTGTCTAAAGAACTAATTAATAACGCAGTGTTCATCTGTAGCATTCATTAGCTGTTGCTCCATTGGGTTCAGACGACGAATCGACCCATACAATGACATTATGACTATTTCATTGAAAAGAGTGCCATGTAACCATGGTTATTGCATAGCAAAAAGTGCCATAAACATGAATATAAACGTCAAGCAAAACTGCACTTTGATTCATCACAACTCAAGCGCTGAGCGATTCATGTCAACGTTGGTGAACTTGTATCCTTTTCAGTATTGTAGTTACAGAAATGATACAATTTCAGGAATTTGAAACAAACTATAGGTGCACAATTTTTTTTCCATTTAAAGGAAATTGAAAACCGTTCAAGTGGTTTCTTTCCCTCTTGCACTGAGAGTATTTTTTGCATTGCGCAATAAAAGTACACTGTAGCGCGTTATTACGCAGATAATAAATGTGAGGTCGTCTTTTCTTTTTTCCAAGAAAGTCACCATTGACTCATTCTTTTATAGTTCATTACGTGTTATGCATGGAGTATAAATCACTATATACTAGTATATATGTGTATGCAGTGCATACAGTCGCATAACTATGTACATAAATACAAAACAGAGAACACCAGGACAGTGAGTACACACTCACAAGATGAGAATCAGCATACTCAACATACTATGCATGTATGCCCCCAAGAGCTATCTATTACTGATGGCCACGCGTCCAGGAAGCTGGACCAGGGAACCCGTTGATTCTACCAGTTTAGTTATTGAGCAAGATAAACGATACAAGTTTTAGGGCATGCCCAACCACGCATACCAGCGCGTATACCACTCATAATTCTCACTAAACAATGAGCCATTCTTCACTTATCCTGAGTGCAAAAATAGCAAAATAGAAGGTTTTTGAATAAAGACATGAAATAAAAACATGAGAACGTCACCTATTATTGGCACTGCCAAGTTATGTGGTTACACCTCGTTCATTTGTTCATACAGTGCATGCATCTACAATGATGTGTGGAGATGAGAGAAAGATACTACGCGTAATATGGGTGCCATGCGACAAGCACATCTCAGATCAAGGTTTCCGCTGATAATTTTGGTGTGAAGAAATGATCTTCATGGTAAATAGGCATACTGTTGAATGAATGTAGTTGTAACTCCTTTGGTATTAGCTGTGTTTGGCTCTAATATCTTAGGACGCTCACACCTGTTTTATTCGTCAGCCTCGTTCTCATATTATATGTGAGATTTCTTATTTTCCACAAGAGTACTTGTTGCCATCATTACTTTTTAAGGCTGAACTCAATAATTGATTGTGGCTGCGTAAAAAGCACCATTGAAGAGAACATCTGTCAGTCTTAAAAATGCAGAGAATGATACAAGATGGATTCCAAAAGACAAACACAAAGTCAAATATCAAGAGCGTCACACCTGTTGGGGCCTACATGTAATCCCTAGGTTGCTCAAATGTGACAGCTCTGAAAATTAGGACAGCCACCTCCTACGGTCCAGCTTCAATATCCTAAAAGGAATCATCTGCACAGATGCCATTTTCACTCGCTCATTTCCATTTTACAGCTATACCTTCTGTCTGCAGATGGAGGGGCGGAACTGATTTAAATAATTGGTGGGTCCTTAGAAGATTAGCCTATGCACTAATACGGAAAAACAAAGAATTGCTATCTGATATTTAGGAAATGAACAGACGTCCTCTTTAATGATGCTTCATATGGTATTACCACTCAACATATCACATGTTAAATCAATATTGGTGAAAGGTAAAAACTGGAAATTTCTGCAGCTCAAAAGAAATTCCTATTGCTGGGTTACACAAAAAGACCAATTTACCGGGGTATTCACCAAAGTGTTGAATTTGTCATCAGACACCAAACAAAATTGCCGCAGAAATGTCGAGTTTAATGATAATAAAAGAATTAAACTGACCGCTTGAGGAATGTTGCTGAAATGAAGTCCATCAAGGAAGCTGCGTTCTGGGGGATTGTCCGAGACGACCCCCGACTGAGGTTCCACCCAGCACTCTGTGATGATCTGCAGTTCGCCCTCTGCATGCTCTGCGTCCATGAACTCCGGATCCTCTTCGGACACACTGCACAGGAGGTCGTCATCAAAGGAATCAAAGCAGAGGTCGCTCACCTGTCTCTGGCTGCGGTGGTTGTGTGAGGAGGGAAGATGACGTACTGCAGAATACTGGGTACCACATCAGGACGCTGACCTTTGAACTCTTCGTCAGGTGAAGATTCGTCCTCCTGAAGGAGAGAGACGTACTCATTGTGCTTGGAGGGAACAGAGTCAGCGTACCTCCATTCTGAGTTCAGCCACGAGATTGACAATGCCACAGTGAGTGTGAGCAAAGTTGAAGCCTTCTTGAAGCCGAATTCTGTTACATTGCAAGGGTATTAAAAATAGCGAGAATGTTGAGAGGAGGAACTCACTGAGCCAAGTTAGAGAGGATGCGACCGAGAGCTAACAAAGGCGGTGAAGAGGAGGAAGACCCTGACTGCACCCGCCAGATCCAGCGATGGTGGAAGAGATAGCGGGACAAGATGGTAAAGTTGTCATAGGCCAAACGGTCAGCAGACAGGGCTTGAGTCAGATGTCCTGATTGGTCAACTGCAGGTGGACAGTCAAGGAAATTGAATGTCAGAGGCATGCGCTCATATCTGAAGAGAAACATTCAGCAATGAAGCACAAGAGAGGAGCAGAAGTACTTGATGAGCATCTTCTCAATGGGTTTCCTGGTAATCTTGCAGCACGGGATCTCTGACCAGAGCCGCTGCAGTGGGGGTTTGTGTCCGATTTGTGCAGGATGAGGTGGCCCTGCAATGGCTTCTAAGCTGGGCTTGCGCTGGTTGACGGGGAGCACCGTCTTGCTGCCCTTGTCCTCCACCTGAGTTCCTCTCTGTCCGGGGAAGTTCAGTTGTGATAAGTGTTCTTTGAGGATTATGAGCTCCTGTGAAATATATCAGCATTAAGATACAAGGAAAATTATCGTGCTGAAACCTGACCTCATTACGGTCTTTGCATGGGGTCCCTCCAATGAAACCAAGACGTAGCACAATGCACGGGGGTTTCGCTGCTGTGTGCACGACGTAGAACGAAGTAGGAGGTTTCTCTGCATCTCTAAAATATTCAGAGATAGAGAGAGGTGTTTGAATGCGCAAGTGATTCAGCCGTTACTTGTATTGCAGCTTCACATATAAGTGATTCTCCACAAGCACAAAAGTGCACCAGTCTCTGAGGAAGAAGTTCAGTGCAGATTGTGCTTGCCGGCATGTGATCACATTGAATCGCCCGCTTGAGTTAGGCACGTGCAGATGCTTGGCCAGCGCAATGTCATGCTCCAGAATGAGGCCAATGCGATGGGTGTGCAGCCACTTTTGCCTGCCAACAATTAAAATCTGTATAAATGACCAGTGAAATCTATAAATCAAACCAATTGCTGATATCCAAAACATGCTTCCAGAATGAGACAAACTGCATGACAGCCGGGTCCCTGTTAAATTTATAAATATATTAGAATATAGTCTGAATGAGAGAGGGATGACATACTTTGAGCTGAACTGTGAATTCAGCTCTGGTGTGCTGGAGTTAGCAGCCTGGATGAGCAGAGGAACGCCTTGTTTGATGCTCTCAGGAACCGTGAAGTGAATGACGTTTGTGTTGAACGAATGCAGTTGCAGAAGGCGTTGATCCGTGTCAGACATGCTGCCATTCAAACTTATAATGCACAACAATTAGCAGCATAAGTAACTCACTCTTGCAACATGTGCCAATATTTCTTAACAACAGCAGTTCTGTACGGACTGTTGAAAGGTTTCTTCATGGGACATGTGACGTCATGTAAGAAGTCGTAAGTGGCTTCAACACCAACTTCTACACGACATAAACGCCTGAGACAGAATTGAAAGAAAATGAGAATATAAAAGCAGGTTTCCTACTTGGCATCCAGAGGCCACACTGAGCTCAGTGCATACAAAATGCGAACATTGTCTCTCCACAATTGCGCAAGTCGAACTTCAATTTGACTCTCTCCTGGAGGAAGAATCAGTTGAGCATAATCACAATTTCAATGAGTACAAATGAGTAGAACCTTTGATGACAATTTCCTGAATAGAGTAGCCTTCTCGCATGCGGCATGAGAGCACCACAGGCATGGGAAGGTGTAACGTCCTCTCTGTCAGCTTCTTCCGCATTAATTTTGGCGTCCATTGCAATTTGTCTGATCCAGCAAAGGCTGGCACTCTGACGAAGGGAAGAAATGAGATGACTCTGCTCACTATCACGTAATAAGTATACAACTTATAATAAATGTGACCCCTAGCGCCGAAATTCGCACTAAGCCGCTAAGCATATTCCATAAAAACAAGGTTCAAAATATTGATTTTCGTGTTTTCATTCCAAAATAAAGAAATATATCTGCTCTTTCCTCAGATACAAGAATCTTGTCAGTCTGTGATCAATACATCCTTATATTTTGTGTATAATCAAGTCTATTGTATTAACAGTAGAATCATTTTGAATCTTTGTCAACCTTTTAAAGAGAATTTCTCATCTTCAATTACATGTGGGATTGACCCGTAAACAGGCTGTAACTTTTGAACTACTGCTCTAATTGATATTCTTGCATCAAACTCAATGGATTTGTATCAGCTATTAGAAGACTAAAAATGTGACAATGCGCATTACAGCCTTTGTGAGGGGTCACAAATGAGTAGAATAATAAACAGTTCTATAAAAATGACATTTTGAGGCAAAAACAGATTTCATATACCATATTGTCCCGGTTACAACCACACTCCCTATTACAACCCAACCCGGCCACCTATTTTAAACCAGGTATTGATTACTTAGCATACACCCCAACTAGCACCAAGGTATTTTTTAGCAGCAATCACATTGTTTGCTCTATCCACTTAATTGTTAAAACATAGAACAAGCATAAGGCAGAGTAAGTTTGTCAAGTTGTTTGGGCTAAATTGAGGGGAAGTTTCAAAAGACATGCATATGCCACACACAAACAGCTCACTGCTTGTTGATTTCATAATTTCACGAAGAGGTGAATTCCTTATCAGCGCAGGCTGTTTTTCCCCTCTGCATGAACCAAAGATAATAAGCCCATAAAATGCAATGTACATGTAATTCAAAAACTATATTGTACACTATCAACAACCATGATTTGGAGACGTACAAGCTTATTTCGCACTCACCGTGGCCTCAGCTCTGCGTGCTATGTAGGTTATGACTGTATTAGCTATATTAATAGAACTACAGTATTTAAAGCAATTGTGCATATCACTGTCGCTGACAACGTGCAGGGTAAATTAAATCCCAAGCATTGAACCATAAATACTCATCCAGGTTACTAGTGCCTTAGAACTGTCACCTGATGCTATGCGAGTTCTTCTAGCTATGCAGACTGTTGTTTTAAGCATTACATAACTACGGGCCACGCACCAACGCGCCTCCTGTGGGTTCACAAGGCAATGTTTGTGGAGTGGGGTTGCATTGGGGATCAGGTTGACATGCTCTTAGCCTCTGCCTTAATGCACTGCGGTTGTAACCGGGACAATATGGTATACCATGTGTAATAAAATATTAAAGCTGATACGCTGGTACGCCTCACCTGTCAGTCCAAATCAAATCCTGAGACATCTCCACATTGTTGACCTGATCTCCAAAAGTATAAGACGAGAGACCTTTCCGGAAGCTCCAGGTAAGGAAGGCGTGATGACACTTGTTCATTCCACAGTCAGGATCCTGTGAGCATGCCATGTGATAACGACACAACCATTAGAATCAACGTACACATTTTGGGGGCTGAGAGAAGTAAGCACCAAAAGTAGCAGTTGCAATGAACTTCATGAGATCTGGGTACGGCACTTGGCCTAAGCCACCGAGTGATTTCGAAGCAGACAACTGGACGAAAGAGCAGCTGATGTTCGCATGCCTCAACCGAGCCATGAGAGACTCAAACATGTTGGCGTCAGGCATTCCCACTATTCCATCAGTCAGAACAATGATTCCTGTAAAACAATTAATGAAACAGAATCTCTGCAGCAGATGAACAAACCTCCATTTGAATTCTCAGGCAGCATCTGCAGGGCAAGAATTCCGTAACGCATCATGTTCACAAAGCTGGCTTCAGGGGTCGTCAGGTACATGGCCGGATCAGGAGTCACAGGGGGCTCAACAATGTCCTCAAAAAGTCCTCCAGTCAAATGTTGCTCATCATCATCCTCCTCCTGCAAATTGGATTTTAAGAGAGTATATTATGTGGAAACGCAGTATAGTACCTCTAGCGTCTTGGTGTCAACTACCTCTGCCAGACTACTGGCCACACAGCTTTCAAAACGGCGTAGTTGGTGCTGTACTCTTTCCAGGATGGAGTCAACGTTATCTCTGGTCAGTACACAACCTTGTATCAAAACCTAGCAAGAAAAAACAGTGGAAAATAACATCTTATGATCTAACATCCAAGGAGTTAATAAAACCTGATTCTTCCTGCAGTTGACGAGTGACGTATGAGCAATGATTGTGATGAAAATAACAGGAGAAAACGGAGTGGTAGATCCAGGAATTAATAGCTGAAGAGAACAAGAAAATTAAATCTTCAAGACAATTCAAGAGTCATCAAGAAACTCACAGTGGCGATTGTTTCTTTCATTGTTGAAGTAAGAGCTGTGATGATTTTATCATACAACACGCCAGCAGATGCAATATCCTGAAAAAGGGAGCTCTATATCTATCAATGCTACCGGCCAATGACTAACAATGTTCGCCACCGTGGGGCTCATATCCAGAATGAACGCCAGTTTATATCTCGGAGCCAGAAAAACAACCTGTGTTTCAGGAGTGATGCGAAACTGGGCGGATTTTGATTCATGAATGGGAGATGTGACAGAGGGAACAACAGAGAGGACTTCGATCTCCTGGTGCTCACATTCCTCTTGGGGAACGTCCTCTGAATTCCCATTCTTCAGAATATAGAAAAGAGAGAAAAATATTATTAATTATAGCATCAAAATGACAGTTACCTTGACAGGTGAGGACTGCTTATCACCACATGGTATATTGACGACACCATTCAGACGGTCAACAAACCACTGTGCACGTTCATTACGTGAAATATAATAAACTGTGGGCATGAGTAGATATATGTCTCTGGCCTCTGCATGCTGCAAGAGAAAAAAATACAATGTAATTAAATAGTGCATTTGCAAACCACTGTCAGCATAGAACTGTAGAACAGGACATTTTGGCGCCGCATGAAATCTACACTATATACGTGATCACGGTATTAGATGCCTGCGAAAAGTTTCTGGGTGATCTTATACTATCTAACCCTATGCCTGACTGCGAATAATTGGTACCGCAAATAAAGGCGTGAGGCCTATTATTATTATTGTGTGATTAACTTTATGATGTTGTGTTGTAGACCCTGGAGCTGCCGCCGATATGTACTAGCCGCCGCCGATTGGCCGTTTAGCCAGCCGCCTATTGGTGCCGTCGACCAGGCGCTATCAGCCGATCACTGTCATCTGCGGCTCTCAGCCGATTCAATCCAATTATTATACATTCAATATTATAATAAGTTATCATTTGTAAAAGTATTTATTGTTTTTATGGTACTGTTTATATAATTGCTATCTGAGCTATCTGTGGAAGTATAATTTATTCAGCTTGCTTTATTAAAATTAATTTAATGATGTATGCCATACTGTATGTATGCCCCTACATATTTGAGGGTTGTCCCAAAATATACCGGTCTGAGCTATGTGCAGTATACTAGGGTTTATGTGAAAAATTCCTCCATGAGTACTAGGAGATCACTGGTTGCTAGCTACATGTATATTACAGTCAGACCCCATTAATCCGCCCTCCTCCGTTGCCAAGAAAACTGACGGATTAACGAAAAGGGCGGATTACATTTCTTTGCTTTTACATTTTAAAACCCCCAAAAAAACCCATGTCATGCATTAGCGTAGTAGCATATACCCTTAGGAATGAAGCAGGAGGTAAAAAAGACCTCATAAACGATCACAGGCCAATTAATTAAATATTTTTATTGTTTGAAAAAATATGTGATGGTTGTCTGCTTAGCGGCACTATTCAATCTGCTTGTGATAAGCCGTTTCATCAAGCCCAATCTGTGAAGTTCATCTTTATTTTCTTGCTTCGCTGCCTCCGACTCCTCGAATCTCTCAAAATATATAGCATTAATGCGCGCACGTGCTGCCTCGCTTCCCGCTTAACCCAGCAACCAATTAAATTAAAGACTTAACATAAGTTTCGCCTGCGATTTTAACGCTTAACAAGTTAATTAAACAACGCGAATCGCCGTTAAACAAACGGGGAGGCACCAGTTGTTGTTAAACTGACCCGACTTCAAAGAAATCGCCGACAATTAGTGTGTCGTGGCTGATGTTTGTTTTCGACACGCTATTTGGGAGGCGGATTACATGTGTTATTTACAATGGTAAAGTGTAGATTCATTCCCTAGAATATTGGTCGGAGGCGGATTAACGAAAAGGGCGGATTACATGACACAATTAACATTACAAATGATTCGTTCCTGAGATTTTATGGCGGATTACGAAAAGGGCGGATTACATGACGGCGGATTAACGAGGTCTGACTGTACTGGTATTTACCTGGCATTAAGCCTACCACATTTTGATTGATTGTTCTTTAACTATTATAGCTTATAGCACTGC
>KB311953.1:502000-513389 GCA_000328365.1 Capitella teleta | reverse complement strand
TGCATCCATCACGTTGACACAAATTGAACTCTTGTTCCGAATAACGTGAGTACAATTCTGGTGATCATTTCAATTGCTCGCCATTTCTTTCGCCTCGTTCGCTGCTCAAAATGAACATCTTCAACTTGTGCCGTCCCATTCCAACCCCAGACAACTCTCCACCCTGCCCCCTCCCCTTCCCTCCCTCCTGTTATATTCCACGAATTCCTAGAAATAAGCTTGCACCTTCACGTCGCAAACGACTTAATCCAATAACCCCAAAGCGGAATCAGAAAGCGGCAGCGCCGTCCTCCGAGAAACCGAACAAGAAAATGGAAGCAATTCAGCCCTAGGTCATAAGCAATGGATCAGGGGTCAAACCCGCATGACCCCGGATCTGAAGGAAGCATTTTCCCTGCGTCCGTTGGCCAACAGATAAATTTTCTAGGATTTCCAGCTTTGAATACTTTCCCAGAAGTTTTTTCTTCTCGGTTTTCTGTGAATCGATCAGAGAGCAGACGACGCTAACAGCTGTGAAATACATGACGCATTGTACTCGGCATTGTAAATCATACTCTGTTGTTTTATTCTTACAACTAATGGAATTTTCTTATGTACGCCAGGGTAGACTATAGTAGGCCGAAAGTGTATACAACCATTTGCACTGTTATGTATATAGCAGAATTATACATACGCCTGAATTCAGAATCAAAATTGAAATAAGATTTTAATTAATTCATTTACGGCGATAGCTGCGTTATGATCGCCTGACTGGCCGTTTATTTTGTTAATATATTAATCTCAACCGGATTTTTATGAAGAAACATAAAATTTGGCTTGGAAAATTGCGATGCAACTCTTCATAATTATGTACATGGATGTGGAAATGCCTTGGTATAATATTTATTTAATATTTATTTAATATTTATTTAATATTTATTGACATACACGACGAAATTTAACAAAATTTATTTAATATTTATTTAATATTTATTTAATATTTATTGACATACACGACGAAATTTAACAAACTGTTAATAATTCGAGCAATTGACTAAACAGTCGCGAACAGAAGTTTTTCGTGTGCTTTTTAAAAGAACTTTTTTTCTCTCTCTTTTTAAAGAAGTAAAAGCCCCACTTAAAGAGATTAGATAACAAAGCTTGCTTTCATCTCTGACAGACTATTATGAAATCCCAGTTCCACGCAGGGCGCGTGCCCTCTTTGATGTTTACGAAACCCTTCGCAAAAACAAAACGTACAACTTCTTTGACGTGGAAGCAGCACCTTCAACGCATCCATCTCCTTCCAAGAATTTCGTGGGAATCATTTTCCCAGATCTGAAGCTTCGCGGTTGCCAGGGCATAAGTGGTAACCATGGTGATCATGTTATTTCAGTAAATGGATTTTTTTTCTCCATTTGATCCGTATATACTGTGCCCAACAGGGAGTCCAATTTTACAGTATCTATAACTTTCGATCCCCCCGGATTTTTTTCGGGATTAGTTTCGCAGAGGTGTATGTGGGAGTTCCCGCAAGGTCTATCTTATCAATAACGCGAAAGTAATGTGCTAATCTGCGGCTGCAAACCTGTTATCTCGACACGCGCCACCGGCGATTAAGAACGGTTTCCATGCACGCGACTCCTGTGCGATAACCGCACGACAGACTTTTGACAGATCGAATTTACACAGAGGAGATATTGGCTTGAGCAATAAGTGAGAAAAATCTGGAAAACAGTAAATTGTCTGCATCTGGGGATTATCTGCACGATGTCGGTCGCTTTTTCCCCTTCCTCCGTTGCGTATTAAATCTTCTTAATTCGGATTAATCTCTGAATTTATTGCTACGAGCAAAAACTCGGGTGGACTGGGATTTTTTATTACGCGACAGGAGCTCACAAAACACAACACTGCGTCATCATTACTGGGAAAGTGTCGTGTGACGTTAAATCAACGTCAAAATCAACCTTAGATATGTTGATATCCTTGCACCACATCCGTCTTGGGTTATGCATTCCAAGATTAACTGTTGAGCATTATAATGTTATGTGGTATAAATAATCGTGTTCCGAAAATGGAAACTGTTGTGTTGAACACTGCAACAAACTAAAGTCCCTCCCGACTGCGAGTCTTTGGAAGTGGATTACGAAATCCACAAAGTCAACAGATATTTTGCTTGCTGCTGTGCTTGCATGGCAAATATGCTTGTGTTTGTTTATATTTACTGTTTATTCAGAGCCACGTATAGCCGGCCCTTATGCAACACATTGAAGGCTATCTTGGCTCGTGTTGTTCAACAATGATAGTGAGATGAACCTCCGCCATTGATGCTGAGATTAACGCATTAGGCAACCCGGTGTGCAACAGAACCGGAAACAGAGTGTTCATATATTATGGTATGGTAAATACCGCATACGCAACGATATTGTATAGGTACACAGCACATACAGCACTGTCTCTATTCAGATTATTTGTTCTGCTACAGGATTGAACCAAAATAGCACAGAACAGTGAAAACTACAGACCCCCCTCAAAGCAATGGCACAACCAAGTATACATCGCACACAACACTTGAGATCTTATAGGAAACATGTTTTATAACAAAATCGTTGAGTATGTTGTGTAAATATTCCGCCCAGAAACAACAGAGTTCCTTCTTCTTTCTTCGTTTTTGCGATGAGATTTTGTGAAACCAGATCCAGGAAAAAACTACGTGCTTATCACTTAATGGCTTCGACTGTATCAGCATGCAGTTCATCGATTTATCTCTTTTGCTCTGATAGACATCTCCCTTTCTAGCTCTTGCTTCTGTCAGAGGAATGTTTTCCCCTGTTCAGGCCCTGAGGGTTACCAAGCTGCGTGTAACTATTTTGTTACTTATATAAGACTTTCTGTTGAATACGTTGATTCTTGCTATACTTGAGTCCTCATCTAAGTAATACTGTATGTACAAGTACTTATCGACACATTACGAAGGTAGACAACTATTGTGACATTGGATTACACTTTCACTTTGTGTGACGTACACGCGCGAGATCAGTCAACGTGTAACATTTCTTGGTAAATTATAAAGTAGTAGAAACAAGTTTTATAATCCGTTAAAAGGGTGATTAGGTAAATCAGATTCCAGAGTGTTTTTTTGTGTCATTTTTCTTCTGTCAGTTTTATAGGCACCCGTTGACAGAGACGGTCGCCGGTTTCGATAAGTATTCTACGGGGTTGTTAAACAGTGTTGATGAACCATTTCAACTTCATGAAATCGTGCGAAGATGTGCATAATTATAAGAGAGGTTACCGCTTAAATAAAGAGATTCAAGAGATCGTAAATTGTCCTTTTTCAAAGTGTTGAATTACATTAGAGATTTGAGGGTGTCACCCCATTCAAGGGACCTGAGGGTACATATTAACCAGAGCATTGCGACACTTGATTCCATTAGGGCTACGTTCAGTCATTGAGGAGTCAGTCAGTCATAAACTCAGTCAGTCAGTCAACCAATCAATCAAGCATTCAATAAATCCGAACACGGCAAGTTGTTTTTACCAGAAATAGTTCTAACTAGTACACACACAAATACATCATACAGTCATATTTTACGCCTCTCCCCAATTCACTCGATCTACCGGCAATCAGATCAGTGAGTGAAAAAGGCCAGGCACGCCAATTAACATGCAAGCTATCACAACAAATACACCTTGAGAGTGAGTACACCATCTGACCACGCGATGACCGTTACTGACCTCAGGTGAAGGCAGAACCTGAGCCCTAACTCATCAGTGGTCGAGTGATTGAGCCGCGTTTGAATGCTGACATACGAGTACATAAGGCGCCAGGCTGTTGTTTCGCGTTCATTCGACGCGTGACTTGCAAATCTCAAGCGCAGTTTGATTGACAATGGCAGCAGTTTTTGAGGAATTGCTAAGTGCGTTTGGTCATTTGAAACAACTGACTACCGGTGCTCGAGGTGATGCAGATAAACAGTGGTGTATGGCAGAGTGTTGTTCTGTTATTTTAAAATTTGTTGAAACGGAATTATGTCTCTATAGAGACATACATTCAACTCTCCTGGGCTGTGTTGGTATAGAGGTGATGTAATTCACTATGACATGTAATCTAAGTTTTTCTTGACGGAGTTGTGATATATCAAACATGTGAATTCAAATTATGACTTAAAAGACAAACAGAAACAAACTAATACTCCTATACTTCAAGGTCTATAATTCATATCCTGGTTGAATTTCCATCATAAATTCCATTTATATCACATCTTAAAATGCAAAATATAATTGGACCATAATAGTATCAATGGAAACAAAAATACCAGCATGGAAAAATTACTTTTTTTTTCTCTCCGTGTAAATACTAAATGATGAATCAATTATTCAATAACTCTAGAACGAAACAATAAGAAGACAGCATCAATTTCACCAACCTCCAATAGGAAGGTTCTCCTCCATTTGCAATCACCCAACAGGAGCGAGGCACATTTCACTGACAGATCCCTCTCACTCGCCGATAAAACAACACCCGCACACAGTTATAAGTGCTGAAAGGAGTTAATCCTTCGATAATCTTCTGATGATGTGGTACCTTACGCTCGGCGAACCAAAGCCAACTACCTTCAGACCGCTGTGGAGCTGGTCTTCTTCAATCGAGAAAACTGCAATCAGCTGCGGGCGCACAAACGCCGGGCTCTCGTTTCGCGCTGAACTGAAGCGTCTTGGAGTTTTTTTCTTTCGGGGCGATTCTCGTTTCAGAGTGGAGTTGAGAACTGTATCTGCCATCACTTTGTTTTACCCATGCTGAGAGTTATGTTATTGTAGATGCATGCACTCAATGACCTTACCCTCATGGAAGACAAAATGTTGTGCTTTTTTTTGCTTCGAAACATCTGTGTAAATTGTTTGGTAATGGTGGCATGCGGACGAGGTTTCGTTTACTGGTTTCGAATTCGTAACCGGTCGTAAGAAACAGATGAAGCGGTAATAGTATTAACCAGCAATAACTTTCTGGAATTTGTGGATCGAGAATAAAAAAACGGATATCCAGATCTTCGCAGGGTTTATGTTGAAAGTTCTGCAAAGCCAGAAAAAGCCAGAAAAAAATTGGGATCATTTTTCATGAATGATTGTGGCATCTTGTATACGAGTAAATCCGAGCACCTGCTACTAAGCTATAAGTATCTGTCAAAAGCTCTGAACTCCAAAAAACTCGCTAATATATAATTATCTCTCCCTTGGAGAGGTTCCTGCGTGGCCTAAAAAAAGCGAGACATCGCTCCGTGGGGCTCCGATATAATGGCTGCCAACCCTGTATACAGTCAATTTCCCTATCGCAACGAGCTTCACGAGAGACACCCCCCTTCCCTCCCTCATCCCAGTCCATCATCCCACGTGACTTGTATCGAGGGAGACAGAGGAGGCGACGCACTTATCGCCTGAAAAATAGGCTTCCTAATCGAAACTGCTTGAGCGGAGAAGCACGCGAACCGGTTGCTATGGCTGAGGGTTAAAGGTCACGTGAACTATGATCATTTGGAGAGTGACCCATGCCTGCATCGATTCAAGGAAATCGCATCAAATATCTGCCAAAAATTCCGCAAATCGAAAGAGCCTGGATCGGTGGGTGGTTGGCCTATTTATAGGAGAATTATATCGACACAGTTTACCTGGAAACCGCATCGACAGGCAGATGAGCCATTCATTCTAGGGATGATCTGTTTCCAATCGAATTAGCTCTGTCATGTGTTGTTTTGTTGATCATTTGACATTAATCGATGCTGGGTTTGCCGGAAAGAAATAATAATTGCTGTAAATACTAAGTGAAGTAAGTCAATTTTAAAGGATTCACGCTCTAATACAAATACAACATTGCGCAGGTTGTATACCAAATGGCTTTGTGTCGGAATTACATACATATTATGTGGTATTCGACCGGTGCTCCAATAATGCCAGCCGATCAGCCAATAACGAGCCAAGCCATGAACGCGTGTCTAAATGTGTTGACCTGACACAAACACCAAGTTCAGGTGTTTGCAGAACTGTATCAACACCTGCTTTGTGAGAATGCGGACAGGTATCGCGATGTGTTTGATTGGATCTCGAGCGAGGGACCTGGAGATGTGCTTGTGGCAGTGAGCATTATGACACACCCTCGACAAGACTCGAGAGATGAGAGGCATTGGGTATTGTGCACACCTGAGGCTTATGGCTACAGTGCAAATGGGTGTTATGCATGTATGTTATGTTATCTATATATGATATAGATCCAGGTACAAACTGTGCATGCAACACGTTAAAGGCAGGTATAAGCAGTGAGGTGCGTGCATTGAATGCCATGATACAAGCATGATCAGAGGAGGAAGGGGTTGGGGCATGACTTCGCAACCTGCATGGGATTGTGATATAATAGCAGATTCATCTCAAGAAAACAAAAGTGTCTGCAGCTATTGTTTCGCAACATATGTTCGTAACAAAGAGATCAAAGAAGCGTAATGATAACGTGCAATTGAATGTATATGCATATATTAGATTTGGGTTGGCATATGATTGACACAGAATTCGATGAAAGCCGCCTTCAAATTGGCCAAATCGGGGCTGAACGTGGCACTCCATTAGCGGAAAAGCACCAATTCACGTGTTGAATGAGCTGCATTCACTCTTTTGGCGAACACTTGGCTAGTTTAATGAACAGAGTCAACACAGTAAATCGCACAAGTCGTTAACGACCCACTGTCAATTCTACTGTTGGCTGAATTGGGCACTTGAGAGCGCTGGTCGTTGCTTGTTATGCCACGTGTTTTTCTCTCCGCTGACCAATGGTCAGAACAGCTGCTCTTCTATTGTAGACACTTGAAAATTCAGAGAAATTGGGGAGGAGTCTGTTGAAAGTTAAACGCTGTTGTCAAAGGAATCTGTCGAAATTGAAATTGGGATCATTTTCTTTATCACAATGCGTTAATTGTGATGCTCATTGTTTATCATTACATGCAGCATTTGGCAACATAATTGTTCTTCTAAATGTATATTTTGGTTGATACTGGATGACGAAAATCGACAACATCCTGTAAACAGCCTGAATCTAGGACCTTCACATTGCCGTCTCAGTCACCACCCATTCCATTGTCGTGCGAAGTGAGAATCACTGATCACTTACGCAAAATACGCACGAAACACAAAAAACATGCACTGAGGCCACCATCGATTAACCACGTGACGCATCCCAGCATTCCATGCGTGCGAGATTGAACGAGACATCGCGTGACTAGGGTCCCGAAGGTTCCTTTTGCAGCAAAGACAAGACGGAAGATGAAAGCGACCGTATTGGCAGACATGAGTCAACCAGGACCGGAATGAGGCTGAAGAGAAATTGGAGCCACCATTGTTATTATGATTGGCTAAAATGACATGTTAAGGCTCCACTTTTGCCCCGGCTAAGACACCGGCTGTGATAATGACACCGGCATGCAATGTTACGGGAAAAGTCTGAAGATGTGAATGTAATTTCCGCTCGATTCAGAGTGAAGAGAGTTGTTTTAAGTAGGCCATTATTGGCCTCAGCGTGTCGCCAAAGGAGTTCTGTAACCATTTATAGAAAAGTTCAAGGAGATGATTACAATAGCAGTGGAAGTGAAGTCTCACAAGAAAGAAACTAATCGCCCAATAATGATTTAAATGCCGTTGGTTTAAATATTACATAATTATAGAACTTAGTAACATAGTAAGTCTAGTAAGCACAGTAGCATAGAAAGTCTAGTAGGGGTGGCTGGATTCTGATATTTCGGAAACATCTTCGAAATGTCGGAGCATGTGCTAAAGTACGTGTTGTCGGTGTTTGATAGGGAAGATGATGTGATCATCTGCCATTCTGCAGATGATATCCAATTAGGATGAGAAATATGGTTATGTGCTGCCCCATGCGGCCAACATCTGCGGTTAGCGATGGTCACTTCAAACGTCTTATTTAGGCTCGGACAGCCACAGATGTATAATTCTGATGAATGTCCGGACACATGACCTCTATTTCCTTATGAGCGCAGCATGGGTCGAAATCTTTCCTTTTTATCAAACTTTTCATGCTGAATAATCAGGTTTCTTCGAGATGGATGACTCGTGCGGCGCCGCCCAGCTATGCTGTTGCCATGGCAACTCGCGCCCGTCATTTCCATATTGCGCACGGACCTCGAATGGAAGGGGCGTGCCGTGTGCAACCATGCCTACGATGGCGAATAATGGAGGCTGTGCCACCTGCTAACAAGGCTTATAAGGCTACTGATCAGACATTTCTAGGCAATCTCAAATCGTTCTAGGCATTTCCACGTCATTAGACACAGCATCATTTCCCGATAAGCAACCCGCTCTTTGTTTGGCTGTCCTGGCGAATGAATAACGACATGCAAATGCACAGCTCATAAACCTCTTTTTGTTAAAAAAAAAAAAAAAACCTCTTCTGAGTGTTTTATGCCAGTGAGGCGTCGCAGATGACGGGTCTAGGGGTCTCCGCACTTGACTGATAAATAATTCCCACAAAGAGGGATTTGGATTTGTTCTCCCTTTTCAAATGGAAATTTTCGATTTCAAAGGGCGTGAATGATTTTTATTGTGATTTTCTTTCTTTGGTCAACGATCCGCGTAATTTGTGCAACCGGAAATCGTTTCCTCGGAGTGTTCTTTCGACCATCGGTCAGCTATTATTTCCTTTCGTTGACCAACTCTTCAGAATCAAAATCGGAAATTGGACGCCAAATGTCCACATGAATACCTCAGATATGACGTCATGAGAGGCATGCAAATTAGGCAGAGGTGTTGCTGAAGAGTTGAAAGGAAATCCGTAGAATTAAGCACTCCGTTCTCAGAGAAGATAATAGGAGCAAGAGTTTCACTATACAGTGTATGCATTCAACGGAATTACGTAAGATTCACTTGATTAGTTTGATGAGCTAACGTGAATTCAAATCAGACCAGGATTTTATTTTATCATTCCTCTCTATTTTAGTTGCAGTGGTCTTTCCCTAGCTCTAGCGCACGCATTATAATTTACGCATCCGTGTGTGTTTTCTCCTTTTCATGATGTTATTAATTGGTTAATGAAAGATCAATAGCTACTGAGATAATCTCAAATATATTTTATGTGCACTGTACTTGTAAATAGCAGTACACACTTTTTCGTTGATTTTAGTTTTTACTTCGCATTTCTTGGTGTGTTTTTAATTGAGCAATATTAAGATTTTCTTTTACAAGGTTGTCAAATGTAAGGATTTACGTCATATTCGATCTCTTCATTTTCCGCCCTCCGTAAGATACACACTGGTGACAAATAGAATGGAAATTTAGACGCATATTTTGGATGCATTGTGAGTCAATTCACAGTCTGTTTTGGAAACACATAAACCCCTGATTATGAATATCTGCCGCGCAATCTGACCTCCGGTGATTGGGGTTCTGTTGCGTAATAGACCTGTCACTGATAAAATGTTTCTGTCGCCCGAAGCAGAAGAGTATAAACTTTGGGGTTTCAGAATTACAATCAAGATGCTGTCAGAATGAGTGATGGATTTTAGTTAACCTTCGGGCCAACTGAGACTTCATCAGATGATCAATATCTTTCGCTTGTTTTTCTGTTTGTTCATTCACAGCAACAGTAATTGACAAACTCTGCCACGCATCTCATGCAAAATGGCATCCTGATAACTTACATTATTGAGTCAATTCTTCCAGGAACCGAAAGGTCCATGTCAAATAAGCCTGTGAAATAAATCTATTTCTTTTCAATTTATTTCCTCGTTCCAACAATGAACACTATGATTATAATTTTAAGGATTATACATAATTTTTTTATTTATTTTTTTTTTTTTTTTTTTGGCAAACGCATTATTGTCCTCTTTGATGATCGGACACCCCACTCATGTCTCTTGTCTTTTGATGTGGGCCAGACAGACTATTGTCACCTTTTGTATTTTATTCGCCGAGTATAAAAAAAATAAAAAAAAATAAAAAATAAAAAATAAAAATAAATAAATAAAAATCAACCAACCAACCAATGTTCAACAGAGTATTCTCTTAAACGATTTTCCTCGATGCCAATCCAATGACATGCAATCGTAATTCTGGCTTCCGGTGTACATCCATTCAGATGAACTCTGACCCCGCGCAATGCGAGTCCAGCCTAAAATAACAGCAACAGGTACTTGCTGCAGTATACGTCGAATGACAACCGACCTCCTCTTTGAGATTCTGAGTAGAGCACATTGACGGTGCCTCGTTAATCGCTAGCGCCGTTCTTGTTCCGAGAATGCGGAGATCAGCGAATCCGTCAGCGTTGAGGTCTCCGCTGGTGAGGGCTGAAGCGAAGCTGCAGTACGCCGGTACCTCTTCTTGATATTAAGGAAATTATAAAGATCTCATGGGCATAACTCACGTCACAAGCAAAAGTCAGTGAGGGTTTGTCGCTCAGTTATGTTGCAATTCCGTAGAAAATGTACACAGCTCCCTGCAGAGAATTTTCACTTAAAAAAACAAAATTGGAAGAACAAGAATGCTGAGGCTCACGTTGTATTGCAGAAGTTCTTAGCCGACGGTCGGTGCAATGGTCATTGACCCCGTCTACGTTCAAAGTCACGATAGCCAGGGCTTTGCTGAAATCAATATCAATTAGAGACGTAGAACCGACCATTACTCAGACTACCAATGAAATCCGCACCAAATGCAACAAGTTGACAACATCACTCTCTACAGGTAATTATGTAATTGAACAGAGAGTTCAAACCGACCAAAGTCTCCGTCATGGTGGGCCGCCTCAAATGAGCCAAGGTGGTTGACGTTATCCATCGTTCGCAGGAATCGTTGGTCGATGTGAATGCCAACTGGCATCTGACACCTGATGCTGGATCACAGGCATCAGGAAGACCATCAACTTCTCTGCATTCTACGTTAAAATAAATTAAGTTACACGTTTTTTTTTTGTGTGTAATAGTTTGTTTTATTGCTGGTTGATATTGTGTTATGTCTAGATTCAATTTTGATAATTATCTGGTTGATATACGGTTTTTGTGCATATAACTACAAAGTTAATGTTGATATTTGGTTGATAGTTGGTTGCCGATATTTGGTTGCCATCTATATTTGATGTTGAAGTTAAATAAATTGGCAAATCAATGCTTTTGACAATCATTCCAGTCAGGTATAATTATGTCATCGGTATGTCAACTTCACGGAATCATACCTCACTCCAGGGCTGAGAATGTCGGAAGCGTAAATGGCGCCCAGTGGGTGTCCTGAGTGACGTCATGGGATTCACCTTCGAGTGAGATTACCATCACAGCAAGTACGAGGGTTGCACTTGGCCTGAATCAGAGATGACTTGCATAAAAGAACGTCTGGATATAGGACAGTCCGCCTGGTATAGAAAACAAAC
>KB311953.1:485970-501409 GCA_000328365.1 Capitella teleta | reverse complement strand
CGTGAGCAGATGGGCGTAATTAAAGCAACCACATCACGGTTGGTTCGGCTGCACGCATATTAGGCATGTCTGCATTTAGGCTGAATTATTATTTTCATTTATCATAAATAATATTGTAGATTTCAGCTATAAGTGCCATACGTAAACTAGTGCAACTATACGTAGTACTCGTTATTGAGTCTCATCTCCGAACAACACTGCAATCCTTGCAAGCACTACTAGTAATCCTCTAAAATAAACAACCAGAATCTGATGAATTGAGCGTCACTTCGGATTTCCTATTTGGCAAATGTCATCAAATGGTGTGTGCGACCAATTCAGGCATTTTCCGGCAAAAGAAAGACGCAAAGTAATCGCTTTCTGCAGAGATGTGGTCGCTAATTACTCCGTTGAGATGGCTTTTAATTAGGTTGCAAGTTCTCGGTTCAAGTCCCAGCTAAGCCCCGAGGGAAACAACGAAGCCTTGTTGGCATTCGGCGTGTAATGAGCTCCTTGGGATGTGGGAGGGGGTGAGGGAGGGGAGGGTGGACGCTGGGCAGCGGAACAATCTGCGCCCTGCTGGCGATCGAGTGACAGATCTTTTGACTGTTTCGCGCACTTCGACACGCGTGCGCACTCGGGAAACAGACTTTTATGGCACGGGAGATGTGCTTATTAGTCTTGCAGGCTGATTCATTCACAGGAGTGTTGGTCATGCAGCGGGTTATTTAAAGTAATGATCTTCAAAGCAAGCAAGGTTTTGCTGCTGGTATTAGGAAATTAAACCCCTCCAATATAAGCAGTGTGTAAACGGGAGCCTGATCAAGGTGCATGCACTAGTTCAATACGAATGTATTGCTGAGCGAGTAGCCCATCTTAACATACAAATTTCAGTGAACCACCACAAAGAGTGCATGTGTACTTGTTTCAGTCCTGTTTGTACGTGTCTCTTCGGGTAGTGTTATTCTCCATCGGATTTTAATGGAGAAAGGTCCGAATGTTGCATGGAAATGAAAATAAAAATGCAATATTTTCACAACCGCGTCGAACCGTTATGATTTTTCCTGATCGCGATTCCTCTTTGTGTCGGTTCGATCTCAATCAAAACGGTCAAATCATAACGCATGTTCACGAACAATCATAACGTAACTTCTGTTCATCAATTTTAGCGTTCCATAAACTACAATTCTGCAATGGCATCTGTCGTGAAACAACGCTCACTTCGCTCTCACAAAGCTGCGGAGAGGATTAGTGCAACGTACGATGATAATTATAGTGCAACGCATGACTAATAACCACATTATGAATCACACTTGCTTAATACTCTGTATAAATGACGAATTGTGTCTATGAGCGATAATACAGCACCCTTCCACTCAATTTCCGCTATCTTCCCCTGTCAAAACATATCTGCTCATTTTTCTTTATAAATCGTGTATTAATTGCTTGATTGCTTCAATTCTACAGTTCTTCAGACCCCACCGGACCAAAGCCAATACATCGCTCATCTTTATGGTCTCCATCACATGCCATCGCTTTCAAGCTCTGCCTGTCAGTTCGCCTGTGTGCTGCGATTTGGAGCAATATCACAGACTGTGATGAAACCTTCAACTACTGGGACCCTGTAAGATATTTCCCTTCATGACCATGATGATCAACAGTTCTTTGCAGCTCCATTTTCTGACACATGGACGAGGGCTGCAGACATGGGAGTACTCTCCCGTGTACGCCATTCGATCCTACGCTTACCTCTGGCTCCACGCTCTTCCACTGAAGCTGATCACCATATTCTCCAACGCTGATCATGTACGCTTCTGCATATATCTGGCTCAGCCAATTTTAAGTCATGAAATCAATTTACAGATTCTTGAATTCTACTTACTGCGCTGCGTTCTGGCGTTGGTTTCGTCCCTCTGTGAAGTCTTCTTCTACCGGTTAGCATTTATGGCCATGAAGCCCTGTTTTGATGTTTATCTCCTCAGTGCTGTTTGCCATCAATTTGGCACAAACGCTGGTCGCTTAGCGCTCTGCTTCCTTCTCACCAGTGCCGGTCTTTTCATCTCAACAACCGCCCTTCTCCCCAGTTCCTTCGCCCTGTACATGACGCTGCTCTCGTTTGGGGCATGGTTTAGCCGCCGCTACCCTTTAGCCGTGATGGCTACAGCTGCCAGCGCAATATTTGGCTGGCCGTTTGCTGGAGCCTTGGGGTATAATATTCCATTTTTGCTTTTTGACTCATCGTGTTTGATCACTTTTCTTTTGGTAGGATCCCAATCGCGTACGACATAGTAGTGCGTCAGAAGCGATTCTTCTACTTCATCAAGTGGACGACCATCGCGGCAGCGTTGACGCTTTTGCCTCTTGTTCTCATTGATTCATATTACTATGGAAAATTAGTCATCGCACCTCTGAACATCGTCACTTATAATGTTTTCAGTGAGCATGGACCTGATATATATGGTCAGTGTATAACTTTTCATTCCATAGGATGATAAGATTTCATTTTATTTCATAATTCCAGGTGTGGAACCTTTTTCATTTTACTTCATCAACAGCTTCCTCAACTTTAACTTTGTCTTTATTGTGGCTTTGATCTCTCTACCGTTAGCGGTTAGCTTGAAAACCCGTAAAATTTGAGCAAAATAATCGCAGTGATATCTTATGATTGTTTAGGTTATAACTGGCCTCCTCCAGACACACCCTAGACAAAGTGAGTTTGCAATATCATTTCCATCTTTCCATACTTTCAATGATATCATTTTAGGCATTCCATCCTGGTTGGCTTTGAGCGCCATGTTCATTTGGTTCTTGATTTTCTTCACCCGACCACACAAAGCAAGTTTTGTTTACTTCAAGCAGGAATCCCATTAAACAATTGCTTCTATTTCACAGGAGGAGAGATTTCTATTCCCAATCTATCCTCTCATTTGTCTTGCGGCCGCTCTCACGATTGATGATGCTCAAGTCTGTTTTCTTTATTAATCAACGTTTTCACATTTTCCTCTCTCCAGAAATTTATTAGTAGGGTTCTTGATTCACTGCCAAATCGTCACTACACGAGTCGATCGTGGATTCTGTCATCTGTGTTCTGTGTCGTCTGCGCTCTTCTCTCGTTCTCTCGGATCCTGGCGCTCTACACGGGTAAGACGTAAACACTCGTGTGTAATCCACAGCGTCATTTCATTCTTATCACATAATCTTGTAATGACCCTTCAGTGTTTTCCTTTCATCCGTTTCTGAGAATATATTTCGGTTTCTCTCTCAGGGTACCATGCTCCTTTGGACGTTTACGGTGAATTGAGTCGCCAAGCGCAGGAATACAACATCCAAAAACACGTTAACCTGTGTGTGGGAAAGGAGTGGTATCGCTTTCCCTCATCTTTCTTTCTCCCTGATGAAAAGTAACTCCCTCGATAAAAAATTAAAAAAAATCAAATCGAACAAACACTTAATTCTCAGGTGGAATTTACAATTCATAAAATCACAATTCAGTGGACAGTTGCCTAAACCGTATGGGAGCCACAGTAACGCCACTTATATCATCCCTACAAGAATGAATGATATGAACAGAGAGGAGCCTTCACGATATGTAGGTCAGGTCATTGTGTTTTGACCTTTGACCTTCTTTTTTTCTAGGTCAAAGTCAAACAATGTGATTTTCTTGTTGATTTGGATGTTTTGACGGAGGTTGAGCATGAACCTCGCTATTCAGTGATGCCTGAGTGGGAACGAGTCACTGCCAGTTCATTTCTAGATAACTCAAGGTGAGGCTTCCATTATTTTCTATGTAATTTAATCCAATATTTTTTTCTTACAGATCAAGTAAACTATTCAGAGCATTTTATCTTCCGTTTATAAGCAGTCAGTATTGCGAGTATTTAGATTACGTGGTGCTTAGAAGAAAGAAATCAAAGAAGTGATTTTATTTTCTATTTTCATGACTTCATTTGCAATAAATATTAGTAGAAATCTACTTTGTATATTATAATTTTTAAATCATTGGGAAATCATATTTTACAGTACTTGAAAGAGGAGAAAAAAAAATCGATATTGATTTGAATCAGGCTTTTATTTTGTTTTGCACGCGGAAAATGTCAGATGTTTGATTTGAGTTAATGAGGAAACACAGGAGAAAAAAAGAACAAAATTATTGACTCCTAAACTGGAGAAGAAGAAGCCATCAATAAATTGATGGAGAAATATTCAGAGAGACTGTGACTAGTTCACAATTGAAGCGTTTCAGAGGAAAGCCAGATCGACACAGCAGAATAAATATCAAAGGTGAGATTTCAGCTCATTCTAGCCGCATGCATCTGCTACGATGAGAGCTGTTGCAACTCAAGCCGAATCTCCTCAATCATTTTCTCCCTGGGTACTTCCCTCTGTTAGCATAAGAAAAATGTGATTAGAACAATAATTGTGAGTGAAAGAAAATGGGTCAACTACATGACCTACTGACCTCTTTCCTGGTGGCGACGTTTCGCAGCTTAACAATGCCCTTCTCGATCTCAGATTCACCAATGACGACCGCAAGTGGAATTCCGTGTTCTTCGCAATACTGCAGCTGAACCAACAACTTGGGTTTCTCCTTATACGACTGTTCAGTTTTCAAGTCGGCGTTCCACAGTTCATTGCAGAGTCTGATGAAAAGAAAATATGATTATAAAGACAAGTCGAGGAGAGGCATCACTCACTTCAGACGTTCTTCCACCAGGTTCTTCTGGGCAGACGCCACGTAGACTTGCGTGTCGGTGGTTCTCGTGGCCTTCATGTTGACCTGCGCTTCCATGATGGAGAACACTCGCTCGATGCCAATACTGACACCCACGCAAGGCACGTTACGACCCTTTGCATCAAACATGCCCACCAGGTTGTCATAGCGACCGCCTCCTGCCACACTCCCCACTCCGACGCTTTCTCCATTGGCCTTGGCTTCACTGGCTGGTGTTCCTGATGGTAAAAGAAAAACGATGGTGCGATTATAGAAAATTAATGGTAAGAGTAAAGTGATCGCTTCATACCTTTCAACACAGCTTCATAGATAACTCCAGTGTAATAATCCAAACCGCGAGCAAGACTCAAATCAAATGAAACCTGGAAAATACCCTCGTACATAATTCACTGAGTTCCTCCACCAAAACCAAACCTTATCAAGCACGCCGTACAAATCACAATATCTGAGGAGGAGCTTCATTTCATCCAAACCCTGCATGACAAGTTTATTCTTGGACAACCGCTCGTCCTGTTTGAGCTGCTCAATAAGATCTTTTCCGCCTTGAAATCAGAAAAGGAAATGAGAAAAGAATGAAGAAATTCCGCTGAAACTCACCACTCAGGCGAACGTAAGTGCCAATCAGGTCAGCACAATCCGGAGCAAGACCCTTCTCATCAACCATCTCCATACGCACATCATCCCAGAAAGTTTTATCCAACTTATCAACAGCCGAACAGATAGAACGGAATTTATCTTCTGGCACCCCACACGCAGCAAACATCCCGTCTAAAATCTTCCTATGGTTCAGCTGATAGCAAAATAAAATTATAAATCCATAATTAGCATGTGAGAGAGAGAGAAAAAAAAAATTCTTACCTTGATAACAAAATTTCCAATTTTGAGAGATTCGAGAATCTCAGCGACAATTTTAACGCACTCAGCATCTGGCAACATGCAGTCGTACTGGCCGGCAATATCAAAATCCTGCGAGAGAAAATTTAGCCAGCGAAGAAACAGCAGGGATGACACGTACGCATTGGTAGAATTCCCTGTAACGACCCCTGGTCATCGCAGGGTTATCTCGTCTGTAGACTTTTGCGATGTGGTAACGTTTAATGTTGGAGATCTTATTCATGGCGACATAGCGAGCGAAGGGCACTGTGAGATCGTAACGCAGTGACAGGATCTCTCCTCCCTGGTCAGCTAGATCGTAGATCAGTTTTGAGTCTTCTCCGTATTTCCCCGTCAGTGTTTCCTGGCAGAGAAAGAATTGTAAGAAAGAATATTCGACTGATTTGTGTTTGCACCTTCAGTTCAAACACTGGTGTTTCTATGGTTTCAGCACCATGGCGTCTGAAGCAGGCTTTAATGGTGTTCATGGCGTCTTCTCGGATCGCCATTTGCGCTGGATTGTAATCCCTCGTACCCTGAAAGAAATATTTGAATTAATCCATTGATAATCCATCGGAATGAAACTCACCTTTGGGGTTTTGAGGACAAACTTTTGTTTTGTGCCATTGTCTCCTAATTGCGCTTTCAAAGCCAACAATTTTGCAACTTCTTCACTGATCTGAAATTACACAAAAAGATATTTGGTGAACAACCCCAGATGTTGAATACCTTGGAGACAGCATTTGAGTATGAAGCCGCCGCAAGACAGCGATGGTAACGACACAGCGGAGGAAGAGTACGATTCATGAAGACAGCGGCCATTTTGGAAGCGAAGGAATTGGAAAGGGCAACCCGTTACCACCGCTGTCGACAGAAATCACCGCTCAAATTAACAGGAAAAAAGGAACTATAAATAGAACGGTCAGAGTACCAGCGGAGTTTCAGGTGTGACCGTGGAGGAGGGCGTTAAATATAATATACACATAATATATATGTAGACCACGATGGAGGAGAACACGCTCAGTTTAGCCCTCACCACACAAGCCATGCTATATCAGAAATTCAATTAAGTTCAAATAACATTGACACACTCTACCTGCATATTTTGAAAGAAGCTATTCTCTGTCTGCACTTAGCAGTGCTTGTCCACTCTCTGGTGTATTTCAACGACTGATAATTCCTTCTAATTTTAGGTAGATTGCTATAAAAGAAGTCACCACTCATATTACATCATCCAAAAAGATAGGCTCAAGGGGTTGCATCATCCCCAATGAATCGCTTAAGCCAAACATAGAACAAGATTAAGTTCTTGAAATAACCTCAGAGAACGCATACAACATGATACAAGACACCAGTCACACCACCAATAAATGGTGTAATTGAGAAAAATGCGCCAAAACCCATATGCTAACTCAGCCACGTGTAGGCCTAATACCCAATGAATGTCAAAGAAATAAAAGACACCCAGAAGAACGAACCAATTTCTTGTCGACCCCTTCTTTCTTCAATTCCCGGATTTTCTGTGCACTGATAGCTATCTCTTGTTGTATAACTGAAGTTTTGCTAACTTCGCCAGGTTTGATGGATTTCTGCCAGAGTTCAACAGACTCCATCTTCCATGTCTTGCAATATCCACAACAGAAAATACTGCATGTGCCTCCAACCTTATCTCCAACCTACTTATTATCTGAGTCCAAGGTGCAATGTTCACACAGTGTGACACAGATTAAATGAGAAAGGGAAAAAAAAATAATCAAAAAGTTAAAGATTGAGAATCTAAGGGGTGAAGGTGGCATATCAACTAGCAACTTAAAGCAACATTTCTGAAACTGAAATCTATTCCTTCAACTTTCAAGGTCGTGATGGCCTGATGGGAATGTTTACATCCAAATGCGCAAGTAGAGTTGACACAGAGGAAATTAACAGTTCAAACAATTTCCTGGAATAAGGAAAGGAAGATGAGCTATTAACTGATCCCCTGAAAAGATAGATAAGAAGGAGGAAAGATTCTTATCAATAAGAAGGAGGAAAGATTCTTATCAATTGATCTTCTGGTAATCAAACACCACGAAATAGATGGCTGTGATAAGTGTCACACGTACACAAGGTATTGATAAGAGTAATAAGACAATTAACAACTAGTTATAATCACTCATCATCAATTCCACCAAGACGAAAGGAAACGTGTAATCTTTACACCGGTAATAAACGTATGTTTTCATAAATCAAGTTAATTAGGACAATTACAATTTACCTCCACTGAGGGAAACCAGGCAATTTGAGGTTTTCCTTCCTGATTAACTGATCCCACCTGTGAGATCTAACACCTGATAAGACTAGGCGGCCTATAGGCCTATAGGCAATAGGCCTATAGCCGGTATAGGCATAAATAATAATTTACTAGTTAATAAACTTAGTAGGCCTAATTTTGTACATGTACTACTTACTTATGCGTTAAAGCACTATCAATCATACGTTAGCCTATTCGTCAATAGACAAATTAAATTCATAATTTATTTTAGATTTTTTTTGTCAGATGATCATGAATCCATGATCATCATGATGATCATCATCATGATGTGGTGAGAATTTTAAAAACTGTAAATGACAACTCAACTTTTAATACATTTGAAAAAGAGAAATACGACAATATTTTTCCGGTCCAAGGATTGAATACTAGTACTAGTGAGGGGCAGTGCGGTGTGATTTCGTCATCCCCGCCCAGCCTCAGCAGCTGCCGATAGCGAAACAAAGTCAAACAACTTCAACTTCTGTCAACTCCACGTGTCAAAATAAAACCGCCGCTGGTACAAAACAGAGCCATAGATTCGTCTGGAACTTGGCCAGGCAGATCTCTGATAACAGTTCTTCCCACCTTGTCCTTATCAGCTTTGTCTTTCTTGAGAAGCCGCACGATTTCACCCTGAGCTTTGATCTGTTCTTGAATCTTGGCCTTCTCGCAGTCCGCCATGACTGTATAAGGCTATCAGTCGTATATGTTCCTATAACATGGTGGTGATAATTAAGGCTCTCTGTCCCTCTGCCTTTCTGATTCCGAATATGACTTCGAATATATGAGTCAAACTCCTTGTATATTTTCAAGTGTGATGTATATTTATATGGAATTTCTATGTATAGAGGTTTTTCTACAATGAATATTGAACAATGTCGAGGATTTCGCGAGAGCTGAGTATTTATCATAAATCCGTGGTATCACATCAACTGAACAAATGATTAGTTACTGTATGCAAAACTACCCGACAAAATAAAATCATCTTGTTTTGAAGTATGTTTCATTCCTTCTCCGATTTGACCGGTTTTAAAATTTTATGATCGACGAATTCCCACTGTATTATTGGAAATCTAACATCCAAATATCTCAGATAACCTAGTTTTGCGATGTCTTGTTGTAACGGTGCTGGAGGTTGCCTGTGGGCGATAATACAGGCTAGAGATGCGACATGCATGATGCACTGCGCTCATCGAACTCGAAGTAGTCTCAGTAGAAGTAGAACCATCATGACATTATCACACCATGAGCACTATATATTCTCATTGTTTTGATTTGGTGAACTGGGGTGACTGTCTTATTATAGACTAGACAGTTTATCCCAGTCCATAATCTGCATAGTTAAGTACATCTTCAGTTCTCTAGACTTGAGTCCTGAGATAAATTATGAATACTCAATCTTGTCTTTTCAGAAACCTGCACCGTGACCATCAACTATGGGCAAACCAAGCAAGGGAGGTCACGGCCCCCCTCCTAAAAGAGGTCGACCTCCAAAGAGCCAGAATACACCGCAGTCAAAGACTGTCACTCCTACAACCTCATCACCTGTGGATGATGCTTTGGGTTCTAAGGTCTGAAAAAAAAGGGAGACATATTCCCAGAAAAAAATTTTCTTCTCACCCTCTCAGCTGGATGACATTCTCAGTTTGATTGGATCTTCTGAAATGGAAAAGAAAGATGAAACGCCAAAGACGTCTCTGGCTGCACGAAGGGTGAGGAAGGATTTGTGCGTGTGATGGTTGATTGTGGTGGTTATTGCAGGGAAGGAGATCAGCTCAGAAGGCAGCGCGGGTGACGACACCTGGTCCAGCAAAGAACGCCTCACCGGTTGCTCAGTCGTCGCCCTCTGCTGCGAAGAAGGCTCAATCTGCGAGCACAAAGGAAGCTCCGCCTTCAGGTTTTGTCATATGGAATGCAGACCCTTCACCTGTTCCCCAGCCTTCAATTTTGGCTGCAAAGAATGCCCAAACTTCTGCTGTCGTCATTAATAAAGGACAACCTACATCTGTTGCTAAGCCTTCACCCTCAGCCATGAAGCAGGCACAGACTTCATTTGTCATTAAGAATGAAGAGCCTTTCCCTGTTTCCATGTCTTCCCCTTCAACTGCAAATATAGCCCAGCCTACAGCTCTTACTATAACGGAAGCGCAGCCTATACCGGTTCCTCAGCCTTCATCTTCAGCTGGGAAGAAAGTGCAGCCTACACCTTCAAGCCCAAAGAATGCTCAGTCTTCAATTTTCGTCATTAGGAATGCGGAGCCTATACCGGTTCCACAGTCTGCTGTCACACAGAAAGCACAGTCTTCACAATTTGTCATAAGAAATGCTCAGCCTTTACATATGATTGCGTCTCCACCCTCTGCTGCCAAGGAAGCACAGCCGTTAACTGTGGTCAAAGTGGAACCTCTCTCTCCTCCCAAATCCACATCAGTGACTCCAACACACCTTCCTCTGCCTATAAAAGTTTCTCCAAAGTACTATCAACCTTCAATGGCGGACATGTCTTCACCTGTTTCTTGGCCAAAGCCCCAGTCTCCAAAACGTACTGCTCTGCCATCTTCCTCAAACAATGTTTCTCCGGTGAACTCAATGGAAAAAGGAAATTCAGACAGCCACAAATACGCACAGGAAGAGGTATCCGTCTAGAACTGCCCGTAATTTGATCTAATTTCCAGTTCAATTCTTCCCAGACTAGAGTGAATATCTTGACGTTAGATGATTCAATTTTGGTGAAAGAGGAAGACATAGTACGTTTCATTCATGTTCCGATGCAGTTTTAGGAATTTTTCTTTTTCAGGCTGCTCCTGTGAAACGGAAGCCAGGCCGACCTCCAAAGGTCAAGACCCCCGGGGAAACTCCAAAGCGAGGCAGGGGAAGGCCTCGCAAAAGCCAAGTGGCCGAAGACAGTTCCTTGTTGGATGAAGATGCTGTTTATACGGTTGGTACAATTAACTATTCTCCAGACATGGATTTAGGGGACCAGTGTTATTGTTTGAAGTTTCTGAAGTTAGTTTGTCTTATTTGAAGTTTCATAATAATTGCTCAGTGCTTAAATTGAGGCTTGATTCAATATTTTGTTTACTTTTAGCCAGTTGCGAAGACAACCATTGCTAGGAGCTCAAGAGGGAGACAGATCAAACCCGTCAAGAGTTTTGCTCAGGTTTTTACTTGTAATTGGCTTGTGTACCGTGTGTTCAATTACTCTTTTGTCTTTAGCCTGAAGTCAAAAAAGAAAGTGGAGAAACAGATGGTCCACGTATCAAAGCGAGAACTCCTGGCTATCAGGTTTGTACGCTCATTCCATTAAAGGTTTAATTAGCAATATTTATGTACTTCTTGCGATTGATATAATGTTTGAAATTTTTCCTTTACAGCAAAATCCGGATAAAGTTTCATTTGAGGCCTTGTTGGCTTCACTGAGTGAACCTGAGGCTGAGGTGGATCCAGTAGGAGTTGCTTTCATTTTGGATGATTCGTAATTTCATTTGTTCTCATTGTTTACAGTCGATTTCCACTGTTTGCTTCCACTGTGGCGAGGATTGTCGCGGATTACAGTCGCTACAGTTGCACCTCATGGAGCAGCACCACAGGATATGGGAAGCGCAACGCCCCGAAGGGTTCCACCGACCAGCCTATTGCCTCAAAGCGCTCGGAGAAATCAAGTGCCTCAAGTGCGGAGCTAAATTCAGAGGCGTTCCGACGTTCTTCACGCATGAGAAATGGTGCGGACGCGAGGAAGAGAAGGTTACGTGTGAACTGTGTGGGGAGGAGATGCTGGCCATGAAGGAAGAGAAGCATAAAAAGAAATGTAAACCCAAGGAAGAGGAGGAGGAGGAGGAGGTGGAGAGAGGAGGAGGAGGAAGAGGAGGAGAATGGGAAGAGAAAGAAGCGGCGCTCTGCTGCCAAAGCCCTGCGTTCTCTTCGGCATAACATTGAGGGCATCTGTGACGATGGTGATGGCAGTGAATCTCGTGACTCAGAGGTCAAGTTGACCGATTGCGAGGAGTCGAGCGATGATGATGATGATCTTGAGGATTTTGATGAAGATGATAAAGATGATGAGGCTGCGTCTGATGACACCGATGTAACCAATGACGACCGCAGGTGCAAGACGCACCTAGCGATGGTGCCGCCCACCGCAAGAGCCCTGGGCGAGGAATGGCCGTTCTACTCAATTGTGAATGAAACGGATATGAAGCAATATTCAAATGTCTATGATTGGATGAAGGAGCACAAAGTAGAGATGCTGTTTGAAGACTGGATGCCTGGATTCTTTGAAATTCTCTCTGATGTGGAGAGCATGGAGGGCCAGACGCACACTCCTCTGTGTGGCACTGCCGTGACGGGAGGCAACATATGGCGCACGGAATGGTGTCCTATGCCCCTGGACAGCACGGATGTTCAGTACTTGGCCGTGAGCCACGGAGAGACATATGAGGCGGCTGAGAAGGGCAGCATCATCGCCACTGGCGCCGCTTGCAATCGCATTCAGATTTGGAGGTTAGGAGAACTGAATACTGGAATGGAATCCAACATGGAGCTGTGTTACGTCATATCAGTGGAAGGCAAGCGCATCTGGGACATGAAGTGGTGCGCCACTGGAGCATATCAACCCAGCCAGCGTCTCGGTCTAATCGCCGTTGCCAGTAGCGATGGTTTTGTGAGGATCCTCAGCGTGCCTCCCAGCAACGAAGCCATCAGCGGACGCTTGCTCAAGTTGCCTACCAGCTGCATCCTATCCGCCTCAGACTCAAACGTTCCTCATGAATGTTTGTGCTTAGACTGGAGCCTGCAAGACGAGTGTGGTACCGTGTGCGCTGGCTATGATGACGGCCTCATTGCAGTGTGGTACCTGCATGTTTCTAGTTCTCTCTTGCGCTCTGAGAACCTCCTTTTTGCCTCGCGCGTCTTCCAGGCGCACCTCAGTCCTGTGAAGAGCCTCAGCATCTTCCCCAACGTTCCGCATTACATCGTATCAGCCGCAGCTGCTTCCCGGGACATCCTGGTCTGGGATCTGCAGGACCCCTCAGCCCCTCTGCACGAGTACTTGTACTACCGCGCTGTGTCCGCCTGCTGGCCTTTCAACTGGTCTACAGTTCTTGTTGGCACCGATTTCTTTGAGGTTTCCAAAGGGAACCCCGTCTTGCAATTGGCGGTTGGCTTTGAGAGCGACATTAACCCGCTGTTCCAGAACGCCTCATGCTTCTGGTCAGTCGCCCACTCCCCTTGGCTCAACTCCGTGATCGCCTGTAACAACGACGGATTCGTCTCCCTCATCATGCCCACTTCACCCATCGGACGTGTTCCCGTTTTATTCACCAAGAAATTCAGACTTTGCTGGCGGCTGGACGCCAAAAATTCACTGCAGAAACCGGAATATGCCGACTGCAGGGAAATTACTCCAAAACTGTCAAACAAAAGTGCACTGCATTGCGTGCGATGGAATCCGAATAACAAATGCGCCAGATGGGTCGCTTGTGGGGGCTCAGAGGGAAAGCTGTTTGTGAAGAAGGTCACTTGTAAACCCAAACAGCCACTGAAAAAAATCCATAAACTTAAGAAGAAATGTGAGGAAGATGATGATGTTTGAAATGGAATTATATCTAATTGTCTTGTTTTTTTATTCTGTGTGTTCCATCAACAGAGTTGTTGCCGTCTATTTCATTTAGGAGTGTTTTATTTATGTTGGCATAGTAGCATCCTTCTGCCATGACATATACTCATCCTGTACATCTTCCATTTCTTTTGAATTAATAAAATTATCAAAATTATTCTTACCTATTGTTATGTATAAATCAAATACATGTACTTCATAATTTCTATCATATACTTTTAATAGCCAATCTGTACATGAAGATGTCCATAAGTACTTCCTGAGATTAATTCACAGGCAATTTGAAATTTGAATAATCTAGAATAAATAATTGAACACAAGTGGATATTATTGAAGTTATCTCGTTAATCTCATTAGTGGGAATATGGTTCTGCTGACTGAATAAAAGGTTTTGAGACATGCATAGCACAATTGATCAGATTCAACAACAATCACGTTCCTCACTGTGTACCTAAGAAGAATTGTGTCTTTGAATTGAGCAAATAAAAATGAAGAAGTTAGGTACAATTGTCAAGTGTAATTTCAATTCGCCAAAAATGACAATAGACATTGGACAAAGAATCACAATTTTGCATCAATGAATGTATCTGTGCGCGACTGAAAATTTTTAATAAAAACAAATTGTGTTTGATATAATGGCACTATGAAAATATAAAAAAAGCATTATTATTATTAGCAGGGATACAGGAATGTATATATGAACACCGGAAATACATTGTACAAATGTGGGCAGTCTGCAATTTTTCTACATCATTAAACAAGCCTTCAGAAGCCACAGGTGTCTCAAAAATGACCGTACACTGAACCAATGTACCGTCACCAATACAAGGCAAAAAATGACAACAGACATTGGACAAAGAATCACAATTTTGCATCAATGAATGTATCTGTGCGCGACTGAAAATTTTTAATAAAAAGAAATTGTGTTTGATATAATGGCACTATGAAAATATAAAAAAAGCATTATTATTATTAGCAGGGATACAGGAATGAAAATATGAACACCGGAAATACATTGTACAAATGTGGGCAGTCTGCAATTTTTCTACATCATTAAACAAGCCTTCAGAAGCCACAGGTGTCTCAAAAATGACCGTGCACTGAACCAATGTACCGTCACCAAAACAAGGCAAAAAATGTCATTTATTCCTGCTTGGACCTGATTTGAAGTAGAAATAAAATTATTTAAAAATTTAGAAATAAAATTTAAGAAATAACATACCTTGGTCAATTTCCATCGCTTCGACAGTTACAGGAATGGTTCCAGTCATCAGCATTGCAGGAGGATTATCTGTGAGAAAAAGTCAGAAAATGAGAAGGTTAAAAAAAAATACTAACCATCGTGATAGCCTCCATTGGTATCTAAGGTCATTTGTAGATCGCAGTGTTCAGAGGGCAGTTCGGGCGGCAAGCACATTTTAGACTCGTCATCGTAGTCTTGCGACACCACACAAAACTCATCCATAATTGACTCAGGGAAAAATTTATCAACGTCTTTGCTGTGGTCCTCCTGCTTGCTATGGAGACTAATCCGGTTGCCATTGGAGACGCAGACGATCGCACTGGACGGGTCGGCTAGCTTCAGTTCTGAGAGATCCAGCACCAACTCCTCAATCGTGGCGTTCTGTTGCTTCGTGACCATCGTAACGGGTGCGGCTCCTGAGGGGAATCAGGGGGGGAGCACAGTGAGGGGAAGTTGGCGGAGGAGAGGACACGCCCCCCTCACACCCAGTAGCTGGGTACGCATTGCCTCAAGAATGATTTCCATATGCAGTCAATCCTGTGTTAATTAATTTACAAACATCTGTACAAGACGACCACTTATGCTCAGTCTGGACAAGTTTATAAGGTCAACCACCAAACCTATAAGACGCCCTCCTGTTTAACCCGCCCAGCAATCAGTCAATCATCGTATTCCACCCGAGTTGGCCGTACCCATTGGGTATTACGA
>KB311953.1:435601-459231 GCA_000328365.1 Capitella teleta | reverse complement strand
GTACTAGCGATACAACTAACATATGGCTTAAAAAGTAACTAGCAAAGTAAAGCATTTTTTTATACTTTTATACTTTATATTTTATACGTGTATACCATTTAGCCCCGCCCCAATTAATGAGGTGAGCCCATAAGCTGACTCAACGACGATTGGTTGGCACAAGACGATAACGACCTCGGGATGGAGTTCATTGACACGTTATACGCTCCAACTTCTGCTTAAAGGTGCCTGCGTCTCTGGTTGAATCAGAGACGTTATTGAACGTAATTGAACGTCTCTGGTTGAATCTTCATTCTTCAAGATGCGCTGTCTGATCATCGGATCATCTCACGTGGGTGGCCATCGCCCGCATTTCACTTTAATCTGGGCATATTCAATGTCATCTCTAATTATAACATAATAAGATTAATCAATTCCGATTCCCAATTCGTAAACAGAAAAACGTCACCAATAGAAATAATTTTTTGTTTGAAAAGGGTAAATATATGCGCATCTGTGATGCTAATAGTCATAACGTGTGAGGAAATTATTTGCAGATTCGCGTTTGGAATACCATAATGGCTGACTTAAATATTTCGTAAAAAAATTTATTTGCTTTAAAATATTACTTGATTAATCAATTTATGGTATAAAATGATGTATTCAACCACTCAGATTATCAGTTTGATGCATTTCAAGTACTAAAAACTTTTCTCAGTCGCACCATACGGTGGGCGATAATCGGAAGCTCTATTTCGCTCTATTTTGCTCTATTTCGCTGTTTAAAAGAAATAAAAATCAAGCTGCATAACTTACCTTTCAATTTGCTCTGAGTTTGAAATAAATAATAATATTAACCATAAATATAAAAATTTATTAAATATTCTGTTTTCTGTTGTTTTTTTGTTTTTTTTTTTGTTTTTTTTTTTGTTTTTTTGGGGGGGGGGGTATTTTTGATGACGACACATCTCTGGCATGTACGGCATTACTCACGTACGTACAGCTATAGGCAAGGTCTTACAAATTTACAACAGTCTTATTCTGTTAAGCAGAATCAACTTGTCAATATTGAAGTAAATTCCTGTAATTTGACTCGCCCGTCGAAGCCGACGTCGACCTCGTCTTAGAAGCCTCCGAAGCCGCCCGCCGAAGCCGCTCGGGCCGCCGCCGAGCCGACAGGATCGGACAGCCGCCGCGCGAGGACGACGCGCATCTGCATTGAAACCATGACGCGCGTCGACCTCGATGCGGTGGACGACGCCGATCGAGGCCCGCTCGCCGCCTGCCGCCGAAGCCGAGGCCCGAGGCCCGCCGCAGCCGACTGCAGAGGTCCAGCCGACTCTCGATTGGACAGCCAACGACGACGAAGACGAAGATCATGAACTGGTCGTCATGACCGGTTCCGACGACGGCAGCCGAGTCGTCTTCCAGCGGCAGGCCGAACCCGGCTACTTCTTCGGGTCGACCCACGGCTGTGGCTCACACAAAACCGGAAGCGGCGTGATCAAAAGAAAAGGCAGATGACACGCCGTGCTTTCGGTGATTGTCACTGCATGGAATGTATTGAAAAATATAAAGTCTGAAAAATACCTGTCCACTGTTTGGCTTGTTTGTTTCAAATATTGATGCAGTCGGTTGAAATTTTCTAAGTAGGCCTACAAACGAGCGATAATTGGCCACGCTCGGGTGTGTTGACATCATCACTTCGGCCCAAAGTGATTTCGGCCCCGATTCGGCCCAGAGTGATTTCGGCCCAGAGTGATTTCGGCCCATTCTCCGCTAAATCATTTTTTTCGTTTTCTCTCTTTTATTCACCATCTTTTTTTTTCTCCGAATCATTTTTTGAAATAAATTATATTTCAGAAAATCAATACAATATGTCGAATCCGAAATATATTTTCAGTCATTTAAACACGCATTAATAACATTTAAATGTCGAATAACATTTAAAACACGAACACAAATGTCGGATTATTTTCTTTCCCGTGCTCACTTCTCTCTTCAAATGCAGATAAGTTCCACGGTCTACATACGAGACCGACTGGTGGTGTAGCCGCCGTCTGCTCGCTAGACAATGAGTTCAGTGTTGCACAGAGATCCTCTATCTCTAATCTGTATTCTGTGGTGTAGCAGATGTAATTGAAGACACAGTGGACACTCTTTCCAAGGGGAGCTTCCAACGTCAGCTTATATAATAACTTAATCTATGATATCATTCGTTCTTCAAGTAAATATGGGGCTTGTTTTTCTTTCAACTTCAACTTGGACCGCGACGTCAGAACCAGAAATTTGGTTGGACCAGACATGCGTTGCATGAAAAACGCTCCATGAGTCTTTGGGCGATATCTCACCCAATTGTCATGTGACTAGAAATTTCTACATAATATTTTTAGCCTGCATAACAAGTTAAGAGCCAAACCTCGCGAGACTTTAGTTGAACCTGAAACTGTTTTATCTTTTTTCTACTTACATTACCTGATTACTGTCTTTTTTGATAATAAATATATTATTATTATTATTATTATTATTATTATTATTATTATTATTATTATTATTATTATTATTATTATTATTATTATTATTATTATTATTATAACTTCCAAGTTTTCGGTTGTGACCTCCTTATTCAGTTGGCCGAAACGAGGTTTGGATCGTGACGTTCCAAGTTGATCTTAGTTGAAAGGAAAACAGGCCCCAAGTAAATATGTCATGTGCGCGGCAGCTATATTTTACAGGCGGAGCCCATTGTCATAAGGAGTTTGCATTCGCAATACTCAGATCAATTTGAAGCAATCATCGGATGAGCGGGTTGAGGGCTTTTTCATTTCATTCGTCAAATCTGCCGCCTGAACCAAATGATGTAATGGTTGTAGCGCCCCAAGCGGTGGTTAATATAACGTGGTTACTGATCGGGTAGTTTTGCAGTCGCCATCGTAACCTTCCATCCAATTGTTCAGACGTCATCAGGTTTGTCGAATTGTTCTCTTTAAATGCTTCGTTACTTGTCATAATGCATGGTTTTATAAATTATATACCACATAGAAGCTATTTAGTGCAATTATTCGCTTGGATCACGCTGAGTTCTGTAGCTTTTCGCGTCGACATTCTGTTGTAATTAAACCACCATCTTGGACTTGAAATTCTTGTCGATTTTTCGTTGGTTTGCTTCCGCTTTCGCTTTCTCGAATCTAGACAGGGAAAAATCTGTTTGTTATTCTTCGTCCTTGAACTTTGTATTCATAAGCCGTTGGCTCTGGTTTATTTTAAATGAACTGAGCGCAACCGCAGTAGGCGTAGCCAAGAGTGATTGAAGAATGTGCACAACTATTTAGATTGACATCATTATCAATTATCATTCATTGAGCGTCAGTGAGTTTGGGGCTGACTCAGTCAAAGTGTCTGACTCTCAGCACTCTGAGTCTGAGTGCGACAGTGACTGAGGAAGTGCGCATCTTATTCAACATCTCAAATTGCTACTATTATTAAG
The DNA here is from genome assembly GCA_000328365.1 of Capitella teleta. Taxonomy (NCBI): domain Eukaryota; kingdom Metazoa; phylum Annelida; class Polychaeta; family Capitellidae; genus Capitella; species Capitella teleta. The sequence continues at coordinate 455,765 of KB311953.1, read as the reverse complement.
TTATTGATCCAGGCTCTAGTGAACTCTAGGTGGCTACCATGCCTACCACAAGTGGAAGAGCGATCAAAACTTGAGCAAGTTGAGGCTGAGTTATTGACTGTGATATTGTGCTGGGACCCTTGTAGTAGGACCTGTATCCGATCCTATGAGTGTCCTAGTGACAAGGATTTTAAAGCTACACCAGCTGCTGAGCTGGATTAATTTTTGAGACCAGTGTGTTCCAGTTTTGACTGACCTCAGACAGGTAGACAAGAAACCCTTGCTTAATTTGTTTTTACATAATCAATTTCATATTGAGTATTCTGATCTTCATATTGATTTGGTTATAATTTTTAATGACTGAATATCTCTCATCACCTAAATTAAGTCAAGCAATTAATAAAAACCTTGGATTTTTCTTTGATGCATCATATCCTATGAATAGATACTCTTCTGATATGAGTCTGTGACCACAGGCAAAGAACACAATTGGCAGCTTATAAAATATTTTGTGAACTCAGATTTCAGTTGCTGAGCATGAATTCGCTGTCCCCTCGGGAGCATCTGCTGAAGAGGCCTCGCTTCCCTGTTGTGCAGGACAACAGTGTTGTCTCTGTGTCCTCTTTGAAGCAGCCGCCCACGGCTCCAGGGCTCGATATTCTGGCAGACGCAGTGCAGCAGAAGGGCGATGCACTCCACCTGGGGGATATGTGTCCAAAGCAAGAGGTCGTTCCTGCAAAGGTCAGTTAGAGGAATTATTTTTTACTTTGTGTATCACTTCTTTGACTTAGGTCATGAGTCCTGTGAACCAGATTCCTTCTTCACCTGCACAGTACGTTATTCCGAACCATAGGAACCCAAACCAGAAGATCGTTCTTACAGTGCATGGTTCAGATGTGGAGATTGGTGAGTATGGAAATTACTTCAATAATTATTATTCCATTTCTTTTTAAATTCCTCAAGGTCACCAACAAAGTACAGATTCTCCCATAATGGAGTCGATTCAGACGATGCCAGTGAAGAATGGCGCTTCAACTGGTAAATTGAAAATAAATGAGTGAAATCAATCTAAATTTATGTTTGTAAATCACAGTTATAGACAACGTAGATATTGAGACAGAAATGCTTGACTTCATGCGGCGTTATGCCTCAGAAGTTTCCAGAAACAATGGCCGGAAACCACAGACACCTGTACGAGATTTGCGTCACATGATCCCGTTGCTAATTATGCATTTATACGGCGTAAAAGCTGAACAATCACATCGCAAGAGCAAAGGTGATTATCCACTTTGACCTTTGGGCTTTTGAAATCCGTTCTTTCAGTAAAGGGTATGTGGTGGACGACCCCTAAGGACTGGCCATCTGGGGTGCCCTTCTGCGATCCAAATAACTCCAAATTACCAACGCCTGACGGTTCCCTCAGTAAACCAAAGAAAGAGACACTGATACTAATGTTCAACTTCCTTATGGGGAAATACAACGTAAGTATAAGATATATAGATATTCTCAATATTCTAATGGTTTTATTCCACAGCAAAAAATCGTGGACTCCCCAAGTTCTTCTCAAGAAGACCTCAACATGGCAAAGACTATCTTGCATGCTTTCACAATTAAACCCTCTCATGATTCAGCTTCTGATAATCTCAACCTACTCGCTTCGGTTGTCACTGGCTCTGCTCATGAGGAATCCAAATCAACTCTGCTCGGCCGGCGGCCATCGTCTGAGCCGAGCGAGCAGATTGAGCCGAAATGCCTCAAGGTGGACAACCCCCCTCAGCCGGTTTTACTGAGTCCTCCGATTGCTCAAGCGCTGAGTTCTGGCAGTGTGACTCAGGTGTCTGTAGTGGGACCACCTTCTCACCTCCTCAAGCCTAAGGCTGCATGCCTTTCTCCACCGCTTCCAAATACTTCTTGTACCAGCGGTGGTAAAATCCAGGCCCCGAAGAATCTCAGCCGAATTGCTGAAGTGCCGAAAGAGAACGGATGGGACCTGAGGAGACAGAGTGAGGCTGAGGCACCCCCCAAGATGTCCGTTGAGGTCCAGGATGATGAGGAAGAGGTTTTTGACTGGGATCCGGTGGCTGATATCTGTAGGCTGAATGAACAGAAATTCCGTTACATTGTGGCCAAAAAGATTGTCCCGCAGCGAGATTTGGGTTATCTTCACTTAGCCAATGGTCAGTGCTAGAGATTTGTCACGCTCTCCTTTTGAGAATTTTGTTTTGCATCTCAGAAATGCTGGTTAAAATGCGACAGATCTCCATGGATCGCGAGGAAGAAAAAGTAAAGTTCTTGGAGAAAGCGCACGATTTCAGTTTGACGCTGGACCTCTGTCACATGCTGGGACACATGCCGGAGAAACATCGTGTGAAGTGGAGCGACACTCAAGGTGAGGACCAGGTCCCTTAGTGGCCCCCCTGCGACACCCAGTAGCATCTGTCTCTTCAGCGCTCATGTATATGGAAATCATTGGCAAAGCCAACTCTTGTGGCAATGGTTGAGGCTTGCGTACCCAGCAGCAGCTACTGGGTGTGAGGGGGGCGTGTCCTCTCCTCCTCCCACTCCCCCTCACTGTGCTCCCCCCCTGATTCCCCTCAGGAGCCGCACCCGTTACGATCGTCACGAAGCAACAGAACGGCACGATTGAGGAGTTGGTGCTGGATCTCTCGGAACTGAAGCTAGCCGACCCGTCCAGTGCGATCGTCTGCGTCTCCGACGGCAACCGGATCTGTCTCCATAGCAACCAGGAGGACCACAGCGAAGACGTTAATAAGTTATTCCCTGAGAATGACGAGGGAGGAGAGGGGCAGATGGAGTCAGTGGATGACCTCTTGGTGGCACTGTCAGACTACGATGGAGGAGACGTACATCAACTTCAACCGTCTGAGCTGACCTCTGACCTTTGGGACCCACAAATGACCCTGGATATCAACATCTCTGACATCACTGACTGTCTCAATGGTTAGTATTCCTTCAATATTTTATAGCTTCATTTTCTGTCTTGCTCTCACAGATACTCCGCCTGTGACTCCAATGACTGTGCCGATTCCTGTTACTGTTGAGGAGATGGAAATTGACCCTGGTATTCTATCTTTTTATATATATTTTTTATAGAATTGTTGATAACTTATTTTCTTTTTCAATTCAGGTCCCAGCAGGAAATCTCGTAGGAGGAGGACAAGCAAGAAGGATTGAAATGATTTATTCTGTTTCACTTTAAAAAAAAGAGAGAGTGTTTTGTGTTTGACAGCACTCGACTTAGTGTACAAGAGATTCATTTGTCAAATGTTTACCACCTCAAAACAGGTTAAGTCTTCTATTAGTGTTGCATTATCGGTCAGCCATAATGATATATCCCGGAATTGGATTTAAATAACTATTACTATGGCAACTGTAAAGTATTGGTATAAAGTCTGTATTACTGCAGTCGACTTTTGTTACTTTACAACTGCAAAGAGATTTGCTTGAGTACTTTTTATTATCCAGTTTTTATGATATCTTTTGTCAGAAATTGCAACTTTTTTTTCTTCTTTTTTTTCTGCCCCAAGCTATTTTCTCAAAATCTTAATTTTTTCTTCTGATTTGCTTTCTATAAGAAGTAAGAATGTGAAGCACGTGTTTACTCTTTGGTAGCTTCTGGAAATTGCGTTTACTTCCTTCTTGTATTTTCTTGAATCTTTGACTGCCAAACGTCTTTGATTCGGCTTCATGTATTACGTTCTGACCTTCATTCTGGACGACAAATTATTCTAATCGGATTAACGAGCTGTGATCTGGAATTGAATTTAGATTCTTTTCCTTTAACTTTCTGCCATCATATTTAAAAAATAAATAATTGTATTCTTTTAATTAGTTAATTCAGATTTCTTTCGGTCATAAAGGTATCACTATACGAAATGAGGTATGCATTTATCCTAGTAACATTCATATATTTGTTTGAAATCTTTGGAACTGCAGACCTTTTGTACACTATTATTTGGATATATTCCTGTATCTTCAATGCAAAATTGTTATTCTTTGTCTAATTTCTATTTATTGAAAACTGTTTTTGGTAAAATAAAATTATCTTGCTCCAAATCAGAACAACTTTTAGTCAAGAGAAACCAAGAACTCACTTTTGAGATTAACGAGATTGATTACATAGTACCGGTATTTAATCTGCATTCAGTCAAATTTCAGGCATTGAAAACTAAATCGCCTCTCAAATTATTTCATTGAGTAAACATGAATGGCACAGGTCGGGTATTAATGCATGTATATGATACATATTATCAAGGTCTCAATCAATTTGCGATCTGTATATTTTCATTGTGTGCCATGCATTTAGTTCTTTTGCGAACTCTACCTTTACGTTGACCAAAAATGTTGCATGGTGATCTCTTGACTTTGAAAATATTTGGTCATCATGACAGCAATGGTCAGTAGGTTACCCAGCATTTGGTCATCATGACAACGATGGTCAGTAGGTTACCCAGTATGTATGCTGATGACCATGATTCGGCCTCCTCAGTGTTACATTAGCTGATCATCAAGTTGTAATTAATTGAATTAATTAATTGGTCAATCTTCTCATTTTGAGGGGGAAAAATTACCGTGAGTATATATATATATTTTCCACCCACAGGCCAGATTTGATAGTAAAGCATTGGAGAGGCTGCGGGTCACTTTGACGGACCTCGTGGGCCAGAGTTTGGGGAGCCCTAGTTTTACACCATACTCATGCATGCCAGAGTGAGTTCATATTAAAGAGGACCTCTGTTCATTGTCGAACCTTTTTAGAACAATTTTATGGGCTTTTGTGACAAGAGACCAATTTTGAACAATTCGGTCATCTATTCCAGACACATTAAAAATACGAATTTCTTGCTCAGGCAGAATAGCTTGAAACGAGATGAGTGAGAGATTTCTTTTGTGAGAACTGCTGAAAGATCTGCTCACTCGACAGCCCCCCTTCTTAACAATAGGAGAGTTACTTATATGACATCACGACTGTATGAAATCAAACGCGAGAAGAAAGAGAGATTTTGAACCTCTCAAATTTAATGTAGCTAAGAATAAGCCCACAGCAAGTGTATGTCAGTCAAAAGGCGTATTTGTCGTTTGGGAGGCATCCTCTATCATCTGTTACTAATTCAAAACAATCAGAGGTCCTCTTTAAACTAGCAAAGTGGGCGAGCCAGATTGGATCATGTTCACCTCACTATGAACACCTTGTGGTCCCATGATGGTACCTGTGATGAATCAGCTCATCAAATAAAAGATCATACCATAATTTAAATTAAATAATCATTTTATTGAAATAATTTGTTTTCGCCACAGAAACATAAATAAACCACCTGAGTGAGGAGGAAATAAAATTGAAACAATTAAAACAGAATTTTAAGCACCGATGATCATTTTGAAGCTTCTGACTCGTGACTTGTAAAATAATCAGAAGTCTTGAATATCTCAATCGGAGTGTAGTCGTGAGTCGCAGGAGGGGTCGGGGGAGTCTCCGTTTTCTTCTGAAGTGAGAACAAAGAATATAGGAGAAAAGGAGAGAAGAGAGGAGAGACTCACAGAGAAGAAAGGGAGCGAGAAATTATTAAGCACTTTCTTGAAACCTCTTGACGATCCAATCTGGTCCTCCGCCAGAGTGACTTGATCATTCATGGCGGAGACTTGCGTGTTGATCAAATTTACAAACGCCTGAAATATCACGTTCGGATTAAAAGTGTGAGGTGAAATGGAGTCTGTGGGTACCTCTAGTTTATCAATCCTTTCAAAAATGACGTTCATTTCGTGACTTTTGCGCTGAATCTCTGGTAAGGTTCTCGTGAGGCATAAAGTGCTGTCACTGCGGATCTAGGGAATTCCCGGTGAAAATATGTTACCATGACAACAGAGGTCTCACCACATCCACCAGGCCACAGAATTCATCCAGCTTAGTCAGCATTTCTTCTATTCCATCATCTAGCTGTTGCTTCTGCAAGGAAACAGTGCAAATGAGATTGAAATCAGGAAGATGACGCCAATGCCCATCAAACATACTGCCGTTTTATCCCCCATTCGTGACAATCATTATTGGCCTTGACCTGACCACCTTGTGACCCTTATCCAATGCTAAGCATGGTGTATAACCTCTATTATGGAATTAACACATTAAGTAGGCTAAGCAAGTTTTGGTCTTTCTTTTATTAATTAAGGAGGAAGCGAGCGATAATAGATGCAAACGAGAACGACAATAATAGATCATTCCGCAACATGGAAGACAATGCCTTCCCGCGACGTACTTCCTTCTCGATATCCATATCCAAAAGCTTCGCGTAATCATTCGCGAGGGCTTCAACAGTGGCATCTGAGGACGTTCCATCCTCTTCTCCTCCCTCTCTCGCAATTGAACATTCCTCGTCCATTTTTCTTCTGATGCGTTATGAATCAAAACAAACTTGTCTCATGAATCATAACGTATAATAAGTGCGTTATGAGCTACAGCTATGTTCATTGCGAGCGAAGTTTCGATTTTTAAACCTTTCGATACGAATTCACGAGTTTAATTATACCAAATCATAACTTTCAAGTTATGTTGCTTTAGGAAAGCACGTCCATAAGCGATACGAAGCCTGCCATGGTACACCCTGTCCCTCACATTTCCTCTTTCATGCGTTACTTCCATCGGCCACATAATGCACATCGCATCAATTGAACCTCAAGAAAGAGATATTTATTTTGTGATGAACCCCTTCTGATCACGACCCTCTTCGCATAATTACCACCAGGCGCCGATTGTTGTAATTCGCGGCCACCGTGAGGTCGTTGAGACAACCACGTGTAGATCGTCTAATGGACCAACATCCGGGTCTCCTCGCAGCATCGATCATTTGCATGCGCGAGATCAGAGCCTTCATCCATCAGAAAATCTTCATTTGGAACATGTAGGTCACGAAGACATTGAGCGAATCTCAGATGACCACGAGATGGAAGATCTAACGCCACTCTGTATTCGATGGAACCGACTGGTTACCATGGCTACAACAATATTCATTACGCTTAACACCCAAATATAATTGCGTCGAATTAATGCATATAAAATTTGCGCACTTTTCAACGCGATGCTTTGAGTTGAGTGAGTTCCAATCCGTCTTAATTTCCTGTCACACAAGTCACAGCATTCCAGTTAAGAAATGATGAATCGTTAATTGTAATCAAATTAGCAATTTTTAACTCAATCAACTCGATAATTGTTTTAGGAGCCGATATCTGCGTTGATTTCCCTTCGGGATTCTTCGGCGTTTTCCGCCTGCGTCGATGTCTCTTCTGGCTTTCCATCATTCACTCCTGGGATAGATGAGGTCAGGGACAAAGGTCACAGGGTCAAATGGAGCGATCAATTTGCCGCCAAGAACGGAATTGTGTGGGGAATATCATCCGTGGTCTGATAATATCACAAGTTTGCGAATGAAATAAATTGCAAGACAGACTCCGCTAGCAAAGCACCAAATGCACTGGTCAGCTAAGTAAACGTTGACCTAATGAAGCGAGCAGGCGCTCTTGATATACGCAACACCAACGCCATGCACTCTCGCAAATCATTTTGAACATAATTAATTGAACATTGTAAAAGGTTTTTATTCCTTCCAACTATAAAGATGCCTCAAAATTGCTTTCGTTTTCGAAATAGGAGGCCTTCAATCTCATTCGTCCTTCAAAGCTGACATTAGGGCATTGTGCAACACTCAGTTGGCCGCTTCGACTGGTGCTGTGGCGTCGTCTGCTCGTTAGACAATGGACATTAGAGTTAATAGCTAATTCTGTCTAGAATTCATGGTACTTGGCCTCCCAGTGTCTCGGCCGTGAACCCGTATACAAAATGACTCGTAATTAATGGCATGTAGCAAATTACGCAAAAGCATCGGATTAATAAAAATACTAATAGTTCCGTATGCAGCATTCCATGTACATGTTAATAATGATAAAATATGAATGTATGATACCACATTACAATGGGCAGAATCCCAAAATATATACTCATGCATGTATATATACTAAAATTAGACCGCTATAGTTCGTCAGCACTGCTGGTGTAGTGGTATCATGCAAGATTCCCATTCTTGCGACCCGGGTTCGATTCCCGGGCAGTGCACATTTTGATTTTTTATTTCTATATATTTCAATCTTGCTTTCTTTCCATCATTCTATTTCTTCGATATGACAGTTTTGGTTTTATTGATTCGTAATCACATTCTCCAGCTTTGCATTTCTAGAAAATTTTCCCTGCGCAGTCACTCGGACGAGTGCGTTATGATTCAGAATCCTCCAAGTCTCAAGCGACTTAGATGCTTATCAAATCAGCTTGTAGTAGTCTACAGGCTGATCTGATAAGCATCTAAGTATCTTCTTAGCATCAATATGCATGTATCCTCCTTTATGTCCAATGTAACCCCAACAATGGAGCATATTCACGCTTTAGGCAATACAGGCATACTCAATTAGCGCGCAAGGGAGGCATGATGTGATGGACAGAATGCGCATGAATATTCTCATAATAGTTATTATTATTTGAGAATTTCACCGCAAACGAGTGGGCTAGGGTGATTCGGGGTGAGGGGGGGTGCAGTGGTTCTTCATTTTCAAAGTTTAAACTCAACCTGAATGGGGTGCTCCATGATCGTAATTTTCATTTGGTTCGATCCAAATTCCCACCAGAAAGAGATCTATAGAACAGTGTCGCTGTTTTGTACGTAAAATGAAGTGTTCCGATGGTGACGTCCGTGTGTAGTAAATCGAGAGGCTCTAGTGGTTTAGCCAAATGGGATGTATGTCGAAATTTATACCGGAGATACATATACAATACACGTAACGGCTAACAAATAATATAAAAAACAATAATATTTACTCTCAAGCGAAAAGAAAATGCAGTTTAACATTTTTTTAGTCCCTCACCACCCCCCTTAGCGGCGTCGTTGCGAAGTCAAGCGTCCATTAAATTAACTAAATGGACGAAATGAAATTTTCATTTAATTAATGAAATGGACAGCCGCAAACACAAGTCCCCGTCGGAGCTCAATCCTGTGACGACTACAGGTACCGGCGAGAATTACTGCTCAGAGATAGTCGTATGCTATATTTAGCTTAGCTGCTTTGCGCCTGAAAACTCGATCGGAATGGGATGGCTACCTGCTGCTAATTACATTTATTTGTACAGTTAAGGTCCATGCATAGGTTACAACTCGTGAATGGACCTTGATTCGCACATTTGATTCGCATGTATGTCTGTAAATCTATGGTAGACTGAGATTAGTGGAAGCTATACCTCTCACTAGAATGACAATAGGTTATAACGATCTATATGCAGTCGATAGATTTCGTGTCCCCGCTGTCAACCCCTCAATAGCGCCACCTGCCGAGTGACCATTAGTGTGCTGACCTCTAGCGGATGGAAGTGGTACTAGAGAAGGCAGGTGGATATTTCCAAGTGACACACCCCAACTTCCTGGCGGAAAAGAAAACGACAGGGCGCTCGTTACTGGGCTCGTGGTGATGTTTGAGAATCGCGCCGTTTTTGGACTTTGGGGGGTGAGCCTAAAAAGCACTTCTCCTTTTGGAGTCCTTCAGAGAGAGACTTTTCAACTCGAGCAGTCAAAAGAGCGCCGTTCGTGTAATTATACGAGACTTTCATGCGCACGTGACTTTAGCTTATAGCTTTGCTTTGCTATATACGTAGACCAGTGAACTATACGGTATACATGCTTTGTCGATTCAGAAGCAAGAAGTCGTGAAGATTTTGCACAAGACATAAAATGATTAGAGCTGATGATCTCATTCGTGGGGGAGACTTTGAAATAGGTGAAATCAGAATTTACCAATTAAGCCTCTAATTCCAAGGCCCCTTCATAACAATTATGAATCATGCAATTTTATTTGGTCCTCAAAATAAAATTTGAAATCACACCAATAGATGCTTGTACATTTGGGCTCGAGCCATGATAATGTACTCATAATCTTACATGAACACACATTATAGCTTACATTGGAGGCCTTGGAGAAAATTGTAAGTTTTTAGTTGAATTGTCATTTACTGTCCCATAAGTTAGGGATAGGGTGTGTTCAGTAATTATATTCTTCTTCCGTTTTCTCTTTTCTCTCTCTCTCTCTCTCTCTCTTTTCTCTCTTCGCCATACGTTCATTCTATTATTTCTGGGGTGCAACTGCGTCTTTTCATCTGGGGCATGTATCCAATCGCAGGTCCCTCCCCAAAGGTCGGCGTGGGAGTGTAATTTTGCGGTTATAATTGGACGGGTATACGTGAAGCGAAACTCATTGTTACGGACCCGTTCGACCTTTCAATGCAATATGATGTACCACAAAATATGGACTGATAGTCAGAGCAGCACGTGTAAAGAGGCAATGCAGATATGCAAATCAGACACCGGACTCCACTGAACTTATCCCACGAGGGTCCACTCACATCCAGCCCGAAAGCATGAATTCCGAGAAGTTTAGGAAACGGCACTTTTAATCCCAGTTTAAACCCCCAATAGGTCACGGGCTATTTTCAGCCGTGACGTCACAGAGGGTAAAGGCCCTTAAAGCGAGTGGGCATTTCATCTCTCCTGTTCAAGTGCTTGCATCTTTATCCCCAAAGCGTTGTTTTTACAGCAGACATCAAGGTTTTTATTTTCCTTCCGAATCATAATTCACGTTTCATTATGTACACGACGAAGGAGATGGGGTCTGCGGGCAGAGGGGTGGGGGCAGGGTGTAATCGCCCCCTTATATCAAGATTACACCCCTCTGTATTGAAGGAAATTGGCGCAGCGGTACAGTAGCACTGCGGTGCTTAGAACGGGTGCAACAACACCCTATTATCGCCCGTCGGTTGTGGCTCTTTGTCGATGTTATGTCTTCATTATTTTGGTCGTGTGGGTGATAATTAAGGCACAGAGCGGAGGTGACGGCGTGGCAAGTGCATAAAAGCTAGGAACCCATTGTTAGAGCCAGGTATATTGAGTTAGGAAGGGCACGGACTTGCGTTAACGTAGCCGTAAAGAACACAGGGAGGGGTAATAAATTGATATCAGTGTTGGGTCTTATTGGAATTCACTGCCCATTTCCATACTGCTAGCAAGGAAAGAAGGAGATGCTTCGCTTCATTTGCAAACGCCCCCTATCGGCCCACTTAAGACATTTTTCACTATCTCTTTATCTGCTTGCGAAATCTTGGTGCTCTATCTCACAAGAATACTGGGGAAGAGGCAATTTTGAATTTCTCTTTCTTTTTAGTAGGCGTTGAGGTGGAACATGTATGGTAGCGTGTGTACAAGTTTTTATGAAAATAAATTTGGTGTTCATTGATCAATCTGTATATTGATATTTTGACAACAGCAACCATAGCACATCATAGTATTATTAGCAAGACACAAAATTAAAGTTAGACTATCATATCTGATTTTAAATGACTTCTGTGGTCAGTCAGTTCCGGTGATTTTCAATCTCTATTGGTCAGTATATAGGACGTGTCCTTCGCTCCCTTCCAAGACCGCAGTATTGAACCGCGCCTGTACTGAATTCATTTTACTATTTTATATGAGGCAATAAAGCTACTTTTAATTGTGATATACATGTAAGACATCTCCCATCCGACTGAGTTCCGTCCTCGAGGAAGTGGTCCTGATGGCACGGTGCAGTCCAGGGATGTCTGATCCAGGCACCAGTCACGTGAGGCCTAAACGTAAAGGGGTCCATCAATTGATGCATGCTGACTGTCAATGTCGATGGTGTTCTTGGCCTTCCACTCCTGACTCCTCACATCATATGGTTCCATCAAGTTCAATGCCAGGTGCTCAATTCTCATTATGATTGCCGATTTCTTGTACATCGTGTTTCTCAAAAGAAAATGGAGTCAACGGAAATAAAAAGAGACCGACTGTAAGTGGGATTGATACCACGATTCATCTCGTTGGTGTCTCGCTCTTCGGAGATACCATGAGCACAATAAATCGACTTCCTTCGCCCTCAATTTTATCCGATTGAAATCTCCATCGTGCCCTTTCATTAACGTGGTGTTAAAGGACTATTCGATCTCTTGGGGATTCTGCTCAAAATGGCAGAACAGCCCCATTGTGTTCGGACCCATTCATGGAGTGGTTAAAACTAAACCGTCGATTGAAGTGCGGTAAATCTCTGCTGAAAGATGCGATTCGGGAGAACAGGATTGTCTGAAGTTTCTTTCTTCTCAAAGTCACTTTAGCTTACACCTTTTCAGAGTAACTTCTTCGCTACGTTTTTGTCCGCATAATTACATAGACAAAACGTGTATTACTCTCGCTTCATTAGCACGTGTTATTTGCGCGCATCACGCGTTTTTCAAAGTAAAAACAGTAATTACAAGATGGCGGCTGCTTTACATCCGGTTGATTAACTGTCAAAGTCACGTGGCTCCTTTGAAATCTTTCACACACGCCGCGACAGTAAACGCCAATGAAAGCCTTTTTTTCTTCCTTTCTTCTCCATGTGTACTTTTGATTGACAGCAGAATGTATTTGCAGCGAAGAATAGAGAATAAAAAAATATATGTGGATAAATTAAAGTACTAAAGTATATAATTGAGTATTACATTCGAGCTTAAACGAATTTTATATTTTAATAGATCTCTGGGAGAGCAATATGTCAAACTGTCAAGTCATTCTGTCAAAACTTATTTCACAATTATAAATCATTTTTAGGAAAGTCAATTTGAAATAATTGGTAATAATAATATGTACATTAGTGGCCTATACCAACGCACGCATTGACCTGTGTGCTTAGTACTGCTTATAGATTCATGTGCGATTCTTATTTTGATATTCTTCCCTAGTTTTACTGTGGGTTTTACTTTCCAAGTTTCGAGTCATTTTGTCGCAAGTGAAATGACCTCGAACCACGAACCCGCCTTAATATGGTTGTGTGGTGCTCAGCCTTTGACCATTTAATTTGAACGTTCACCTTCTTTACATTTTAGACAATCACTGAAGACCTGGTCAAATATTAAAAGAACCATTCACGGGAGACACGCACGTTCCCTGGGAGAATGAATAATTTACACTTCACTTGAATTGCATAGAGCCTCTTTTTTGAGGAAATTCGACAGCCATTTGGGGTTCTTTCATTGGCAACGAAGCAGGTTGACCTACGGTTGTTAATACTTGAGCGTTGGATTAGTTATTCTTTCGACAGAGAAGAGTCGCTTTTTTACACCATCAATCAGACAAATGAGGTATAATTGATTCATGCTTGGCCGACCGAATACTAGTATATCTGACTGATTATTTCACATATACACTGAGATTGAATCACATTGATTTGCAGAAATATGGATGTCAATCATCGAAGTAGGAAGCGCAATGGAAGTGCTGAAAATGGGGGCTGAGGTGGAGTTACTGTTGGGGAGAGGAAATGGAGGCTTATAAATACTAAAAAGGGAAATTGGCTCGGTCGAAATGAACGCTTTCAGCTGATCAGAGGCTGAGGTGCGAATAAATTGAGCAATAGCCGTTATGCAATGATCAAAGGGTCGGTGTTAGAGGGACCAACATCTCATTAAGTCTGGTCAATGGTCGGGTATTTGCCACCGAATCCCACGACGAGCAGAGCTGTTTAACTGACACAAACTTCAACACTCCTTTTCGCGTTATTGGTCCTCGACTTTAATCAGTTTCTATTTCCAGGATTGTTTGAGCTCTAAACCGCAATCACAAGGGCTTATCAGTCAGGTGATTAGCACTGAATTGGGAGGCACCAGCGGGTTGAACTGCAAAGGCTTCGGTGATCAATATATAGTTTTTTTTTTGTTTTTGTTTTTTCAAAGCTGATCTTCTATTCGGGTCATTACATTCTACTTGTTTTGGTGTCGATTACATAAATATTGATTTACAGGGAATAACTTTCACTCTTGCCACGCTAAAAAGCGGATAATCTGACGATTATAAAGCAATAACACGAACGAGGTCTTACTTCTTAGCTCCACTTAAACCCTGCTCTAAGCCGCCTTAAAGAATCGTGTTGGATAACCAATCAAGCAAAAGTTCCCACCAACTCGTAAAACCTCTTCATAATCAACCGCCATTATTAAAAACGGGTCTATGATTGGCCCATAAGGCGCCGTCGACCAATCAGCGTTCAGCTCATTAGCATAAAGCACGCCGCAGTGAAATCCACGAAAGCGAAACACTGACAGAATTCATTGCGCGCCAGGACAGCGCTGTGTGAAGTGTGTTTCGCGCGACGGGAAGCTTCAGACTTTTTGAGATTAATTCCCGGGTGTGAAAAGAGGAGCACTCAGGGACTGAAAAGCCCAGGATTCGCTGATGAAGAGTCTGCTTTGGTTGTTGCTGCTGCTTTGAAAGCAAGGCGCTAAGTGCTCTTTTATGGAAAGAACTTTCAACGGGAAGGAAAGACGGAGAAGAAGGTGCGTGCGACGATTGCCATGTTACTAAACACAGCTGTCGCGAACAATAGAATGCTATGCGGCGATAATTGTGCCCTTAAATTCATAATTATATACCTCACAAGTAAGCAACGATAATTTTCATGCACTCAACAAGACTGCGTTTCCTTAAGTATCCGACACGCACACGATACGCAAATAATTGGCGTCACGCCGAATTGCATCAAAGCTAATCGAAAATAATGATTCCTAGAAAGTCAATTCAGTATCAAAGGCTTTAGTGAAATCTATAGCATTGTGATCTGCTTTCAAGTGTTTTCATTTTGCAGGAGCCTCGCCTATTACAGCGCCGATTGCATAGGGCGGCAATTGAGTTGGGTTGCCCCGAGAGGAGCGTCTCTGTTCTCTGGCATTGATTGCATGGACAGCTGGCGGTCTGCTGCACTCACAAGAGTCCAAGCATGGAGCGAACATAACACACAAGCATGGAGGGAGCAATTCTGCTGATGGCGGTGGTACTTGGATGGGTGTCAGGTCAGGAGAATGAACTCACCTACACCATCCGAGAGGAGCTGCCAGTTGGCCACACCATCGGGGATCTCGTCAAAGATTCTGGATTGCAATCGCGACATCCGGATTCTGTGCTAGAAGAACTTAATTTCCAGTTCCTGGTGATGCCCCCGGTTAACATATCCATCGGTCTCACCAGTGGCCTACTGTTCACAAGTGGTCGCGTCGACAGGGAGCAGGTCTGCCCCACGAAGCAGGAGTGCGTCATCCACCTGGACGTAGCCGTGCAGCCTGTGATGTACTTTGAGATCATAAAAGTGGCAGTGACCATCACAGATCTCAATGATAACGCCCCAACATTTGCTGAATCATCATTTTCTCTATCAATCAAGGAATCCGCTTCGGTCAACAGCAGTTTTCTCTTGCCTTCTGCGCTTGATCTGGACAGTCCTGCTAAGTCAATAAAGCGATACGAGGTTCTTCCAGACACCCCAAAATCCAAATTTGCACTGCGAGTGACCAAGAAATTGGACGGATCTACTGATGTCCGACTGGTCCTGAAGCGATCCCTGGATCGTGAGCAGGAAAGTTCATTTAGCATCCAAATTGTTGCATTTGACGGCGGCGGCGAAACCGGATCCCTGGAAGTGAAGGTGACCGTGCTGGACTCCAATGACCACGACCCCGTATTTGTGAACGCCACGTATGAAGTGAGTATCTCTGAGAAAACTCCGGCGAAGAGCATGATTATGCGCGTGCATGCCACGGATCAAGACATCGGCGAGAATGGAGAAGTAATCTACGGCTTTTCTTCACAAACAGAGAGCACATACGGGGACATCTTCGGAATCGATCAAGAGAGTGGTGAGATCTACATCAAGAAGGAATTAGACCACGAGACCAGCCCCGTGTACAACCTGTTGGTCACCGCACAAGACCTCGGTCCGGACTCCCTACCAGCAGATGCCACCGTCATCGTTCACATCATAGACATCAACGATAACCCACCCAAGATAAAGATAAACACTTTATCCGATTCTGAGCAATCCCTGATCAGAGAGGACTCACCCGTCGACACCTTCGTTGCGCATGTCACCGTCAATGACCCCGACGCTGGAAACAACGGTCGGGTCAACTGCACCCTCAACGACAACAGCTTTAAACTTGCGCGACGTTATGACAACGAGTACCAAGTACTGACAGCTAAAGTACTGGATCGCGAAATGATTGCCAAGTATAACCTTGCCCTCATATGCAAGGACGGTGGGAGTGACCCTCTGATTGCCATTCAACACCTACAGGTGAACATTGATGACGTGAATGACAATTCTCCCATCTTCGGTCAAACCTCGTATTCAGCGACTCTCATAGAAAACAGCTACATTGGGGCTTTTGTTACCCAAGTGAATGCCACGGACAAGGACGCTGGGCCCAACGCAGACATCAAATACAGCCTCTCGGGAGACCACGCTTCCTTCTTCTCCATCAGTGACACTGGCAGGGTAACTGCCAGGAGATCCATGGATCACGAAGAGCACGAAAACTTCCAACTCTATGTGAACGCCACTGACCACGGATCCCCCCGCAGAAGCAGCAGTGCTTTGGTCGTCATCTCGATCGAAGACGTCAATGACGAAACACCGACGTTCACAGAATCATTGTTTTCTTTCAGCATCGAAGAGAACAAGCCGAGCGGTGAATACGTGGGTCAGGTGGCAGCCGAGGACAGGGACTCTCCTCCCAATAATTCATTTCTTTTCACCATGCGACCCGGTGTCGGCGTCGATGAAGCTTTTCTCTTGGACCCTCTCACCGGCAGTTTGAAATCTAGAACCAGTCTTGATCGCGAGAAGCAATCGGTGTATCATTTGGCAATCATTGCCACTGACCAAAACCAGCCAGCCTTGTCCAGTTCGTGTAGTGTAGTGATTTACATCATGGATGAAAATGACAACAAACCTGTGTTTACTTTCCCAACCGAAAGCAACAACACTATCTATGTGTCGAATAAAATTCCAAAAGACTACATCTTGACCAAATTGCAAGCGACTGATGAGGATGTTTCGAGGAACGCTATGATCAAATACTCGATGCGCCCAACTCGCGGGGATCAGCACGCGGGGATATTCAGCGTGGACCAGACCCTCGGTACGGTGACTCTTGATTCAGATGTGGTGAGAATCGTCGACTATGAATTATATTCGCTGAACGTGACAGCATCTGATCGGGGTCGCCTCCAAAGTCAACAACAGCTATTTTGAATATCGTGGTGAACAAATCCATTCCGTTTCATGACGCGCAGTCCTCGGAAGCATCCCTGTCAGGGTCTAACTTTATTATCGTCGTATCCCTGTCGTCCGTCTGTGGGGTCATTGCGGTCATTCTCATCGTGGCCATCTTCGTCGTCAAACACCAGGACCAAGCCAAGCACCAGGCTCACAAGTACAACTGCCGCATGGAGGCGCTGCGCACCGTGAACGCATCGAAGCACTCGACAATTCAGTCGGATCTTGACTCACCCACGAAATCTGTGAGCAGCACCCAGGGCAGCTTCATTGACCTTCACCAGATCAACGCGGAGGTAAGGTTACGCCATCACTCAACGACTGCTCCCCTGAGAGCCGTATATGCATCCATCGTCAAAAATCAATGTTGCCAAACTACAAAGATATCTCTCCCCATAAAAAGTCATCATCTTATGATAAAACCCACGCCCCATATTATCGCTCATCATGGAAAGCCAAAAATTGCTAATCCTCATCCGGGGCAAAAACCTCGTTGCGTGCGTCTGACGCCATCCTTCTTACTTTGTCAGGCGTAGAAAACATTCGGATTATGGCCTACTGGTATTATCGCCCGCGAGATAGAGAGTGGATATCTCCCAAGTGCGCGGCCTTGTATGCTCAAGGATCGTTTTAGCGCGCGGAAATGAGGTGTAATTCACTTGCAAATTGGCTGCTGCTGCAGTGACTGTAGTCCTGGGAGGCAGAACTAAGACAATTGAGTCGAGATGGCATCAGGAAACGCTGGGGCCCAGGGAGCCATGATTGGCAGGGGATCCTGCGCCAATTGCTTCACGAGGCGGAAAGACAAGAGCACAGC
Source organism: Capitella teleta (assembly GCA_000328365.1). Lineage (NCBI taxonomy): Eukaryota > Metazoa > Annelida > Polychaeta > Capitellidae > Capitella > Capitella teleta. The sequence goes on along the minus strand of KB311953.1, from coordinate 437,770 downwards.
CCCTAACGCCCTTTTGTCTACCCCCACCCCTTGTCTCGTGTTACCAACACCCATTAACTGGACGCTGGTCAGGCCAAAAGTTTCATCAAAGAAGCAAGCCAAGCCTGAGGTCAATATTGGCAATAGGATCAAGGACTAAATCTATGCTCAAGAAGCGTCTAATTACAGCGCTAAACTCGAGGGACCCCGCAAATACACTTAGCGAACCCTTTCTTTTCCTCTCATTGTAGAATCGCCCAATTCCCTCACGTGCTAAAAAATGACCCAGTTAGAATCGCTTTATTCTTTTTTTATTCACTGTATAGTATACTATAGAAGCGTCCATACTGCGTCATGTTCATGCAGAGCTCTTAATTGTTCACGTTAATTACAGATCCCTAGAAATCAATGCAGTATGGCTTCTAATCACATCTCTGGTTGATTGGGAAAGTGAATTGCAAAAATTGGCATCGGTTTCCTTCAACGGTTCACGCCGTTAGTCAAAATTAAGTTGAGCCGTCGAATAACAAGGATGATAGATCTGTGTTATATGTAACAGAAGACATTAAGTTTCGTGCAAAATCAATTCCAATTCTTGGCGAGGGAACGTGACAATTATGAGCACTGAAGAGGGCTGGATCAGAATATATCGAATTCCCAATTAAAATGCCTGACAATCCCTGATTAAAACCACTCGACACGTTCCCACAAAGATTCAATTTCAAAGTAGGTGTGGTTTTCCCATATCTGATCAGGAACGGGGTCTTGCAATTCCCCCACCTGCTCCATTGCACACGTCAACACCTGTAGAACTATCATTGCCACCTTTAATAGTATACTGCGCCATGTATGCATAATTTACACTATACAATTTTAAACAATGGTATTCTTGGCAGTGTTTTAGCTAGCTATAAGGAGTTTTCATTGTATAAAGTGATTGTCACGATACATTTCTAATTCATGGAGGACGCCTGGATTTCTCTATGGAGATATCGAATTCGGGGTAATTACTCGAAAACAATAGCCTCAAGGTAGCGTGGAACGAATACTCAAATGAATCACCAAAATCAATTCTTGATTTTTACCTTAGCGAAAGTAAATCTGGATGAATAAGAACTTGCCACGAGGTGCGATATGGACATTCTAAGATTTGTAACCGCGTCTTAAATCTTGTAGTGGAGTCTGTTAGCTCGGAAAATGTGGCGAACCCTGCAAAAAGATGATGAAGCTACCAAAATTTCAGAAAAACTACTAATATGTATTATGATTAAATTTTTTTTCGTTGTGTGTTAAACGAGATCGATTATAATGATTTATCGATCATTTACTGGCGATATTTACCGAATCGTAAAATTTCGAGATTATTGTGACGTCATTGAGCGTTTTGACCAATCACGAAGCCCCATTCGCCACGTGCGTGTAAACATGTTTCGATATCCAACATTCGCCTGTCATCCACATTATTAGGCCGTCTATTTGCATGAATATGGTAAGTTAGACATCCCTTCAATTTTATTTGGTTTAAAATGAAATATGTGATTGATGGAGCTTGCTTTTAAAACAGTTGAATCATTAAGAAAACCCCCAAATACGGGTACATGTATCAACTCAATTATGAGTGAGTCATGCGCTGCATGACTACGACACTCGAATATCAATCATTATGATTATCGGTATTACTGGATATATCATTACTATTATTCAGCATGCAGCGTCTGCTCTCCACTGTACATTCAAATAAATATACAACAAATAAAAAGCAAAACACATACCAATTAAAGAACAAAATAACCGAGAAACGAACGTAGTAATTAATTTTATTCAGAGTCCAATCATCATTAACAGCTTCTCATGAAATGACACTATCAAATAACACACAAAGTGAATAGCAAATTGTCAAAATGAAATCCTGTTAAAAATAACTGATGAAAATAATTAAGTAATTCACTGAAATAAAATGTTGACAACATATATATTTTACCATAAAGTGAGTATTGTTTATTTTTTATTTTTATTTTTTCTGGGCTGCAACACAGCACAACAGGAAGCAAACCTCAAGGAAATATTGCATGTGTAACCTATTATGTGGGCATTATGAAAATGAAAACAATAAATGAAAGATTGGTGTTTTAAATAATTAACCATTCATTGATGAATAATAAAAAAAAACACGTAAATATGTGAGTAAAA
>KB311953.1:417334-434848 GCA_000328365.1 Capitella teleta | reverse complement strand
TCTGGTAGACACCCTGTGGAACCCCTTCAATTGCTGCACTACACCATTCAGCGATTGCCATCTCGGCATCTGACAAATAGCCAGCAACCGCTTGTGTGGAAAGGTTGACTCAACTGAATTATATGCTTACCAGTCCGTCAAATCTTTTTGCATTCCTACAGAGGGGCATCACTAGGCTCAAAGCCTCTAGGTCATTGTTTTCCTCAGAAAAAAATCGCAACGTCCAATCAGGACCTTTCAATGGCATTATGATTTTGCTTCCTTCTCTATATAATGTGAACTGATGATGCATTATAAATGCTGATTGTTCATATCTATGCATTAGTTATGCATTAGTAACTATGAGTATGGCCCTCATAGTTACTTGTAACACGTGAAGAAAGTAAAACATTGTGTTGTTACTGTTGTATTAATGTATAATAATTATCATGTGATTGATGTTTTAATTACTTAAATGGCAAAACGCTGCTTTTATAGTGTTAAGACTATAAGTATAACATCGATCTTCAAAAATACTTGTCAAACTTCAAATTAAAAAAGTTGTTATTAATAAACTTCAACTTCCAACATTACATTGTCAAAAGTTTGTTATTTTTGATGCCACCAATTGAATGATTCAGGTTTGAACTGGAATATATAATTTGCTGGACCGTTATATATACCGTATATTTCGATTGTCAATTCAATTAAAGAGTCTGTCATTGTCACCGAGACTGAGTAACAGTGAGCATGAGACATTTCACTGAAGTTCAACTTTATAATTTATTCAACAGTGTTTACGTTCTCGTCAGCTGACTGCTGAGTGAGTCAGCGCACATGCATGAGTTGGAATTACACAGGTTTAGCTGTTTACAGTGAATGATATCTCCCAAAATCCTATCACAAGTGTCGGGGAATGATTTGTGGATACCTTTGAATCAAGCATGGTGCTATTATACTCACCATATTAACTGAAAGCTGCGGAATAACATTTCACAACAACTTGAACAAGTCGCGTAGGCCATTTTCAATTGAAACGGACTGTCGAAAAAGGTGCTTCGTGATTGGTCGAAAATGGACGTGATTCGCTGATAATGGCGTTGACGTCATGATGACGTTATGATAATCTCTAAAAATGAACGCGCCATGAACTTATTGAAATCCACCTCGTTGGTGACTCTAATACACGAACTAATTAATCATAATAGCTAATATTATATATTTTAAAGGTTTGGTAGCTTCATCATAAAATGCAGGATCATTCAGCTAACAGACTCCACTATTGCATAAGCACACAGCAATCTTGCCGCACCTTAAGCAATCAAATCGCACCATTAGCGTGAATTTTAAATCAATGAGCTGGGTTGCCATGGTGAGGTAGGACGACCAGCAATTAATGCTGACCACTGACCAGACAGTTTGTGTATGCGACATCTGCCATCGTGGTGTCCCTGGGGATCGTCCGTCACCCGCCCCCCCTCCCAGGCAGCGCCCTTCCCAGGCCATTTCCACCAGCAGTAAAAGAGCGCAAAAGAAGATGCCCCGCCGCTGACTGCATGGCGCTGCGGTGTGTACTAATCCCGGGTAAGGTGTCCACGGGGACTCTGAAAGAGACTGCGCAAATCCCATAGCGCTGCCCACAAAGAACAGACTGTCCGTGGCTCAATATCTCGGGTAATAGAAATTTCTTCCTCGTGAATCAGACGGATTTCAAGGCTATGCGCTCTCTTTCTCTTGCTGTGGTATTGATGGCTAATCGTAGTCTGATCTCATTTTCAGCCATCTTGAATCCAAGTCACTGTCCGCCATGTTGATTCCATTGTGGATTATTCATTATGCGAAATCAACTCAGTCGTGTTCATTTCGCTTCTTTTTTCTTGCATGGCGTCTGTCCATTCTCTACCGTCCTTGTGCTAAATTGATTATGCAGAGGGAAATGTCGGTTTAATGGAACCTTTTCTCCAATTTCTTTTCTTCTTTATTTATTTATTTATTTTTATCTTGCAAAAGAAAAGAAAAATCTTACAAAAGCTTTCAATATTTTCAAACGGTTATAGTGTGCAGTATAAGCACGACACAAGAATAGAGAAAAAAAAATTGCAATCTTTGTCAATCGGGATTCGTTTGATGTCTTTCTTGCACTAAAGAGACCAAAGGAAGTTGATAGCATTTGAATGATTACTTCTATTATCCAGCGAATGGCATGCCTCACTTGCATTGAATTCCACTGAAGTGTGACCCTTTATACGCACCTGGATTAGCAGATGCTGCTAAGCCGCCTATATTTACTCTTGTATGCGCGTACATTGCGTTTCAGTCATGCATATTAAACTCACTAATATGAGCTGGCAATCTGCCTCTCCTCGTGTCCCGAATGTCATCGTCGCGGCCTATGTGGCCTGTGCGCCATTTATCATTGACTGAATTCAATTATTGCGGTTTCTTCATTGATTCAGTTGCATGTGCTGACGAATTGGTTTGATGCAAATAAATACGAGATTATCCTCTACATAATACATTATGCAAGACTGCCTTGATCCGAATTAATTGCCATAATTTTGCCAGAGGTACTTTACTGCGTGTATAAATAGTATACTTAACGGATTGTGTTAAGGCTACTTACCGAAACCTATACTATAGAATGCCTCATCTATACATATACATATGGCAGTGTTTACATCCAGCGCAATAACCCTGATTAGCTGGTACACAGTGGACCCTGTTGTCCAGAGCAGAGCAGTCGTGTGTAATGACATCATTATAGTTTACTTTGTTGACAGCAAACAACGAAATTAAATCAGAGCCTCCTGCATATTTGATCCCTCCGCCAGGTGCCTGCCAATAATTCGACAATCTGTCCATTCCATTCAATCGAGCATCACGCAAACTGCTACTAATTGCCGACAAAAGAAGCGTATATCTGCAAACGAACACAGCGCCAATCGTGTCGTCTGCATGCAGCTACACAATGCAATTTCCATAGCTAACGAGAATACATTGTGTTATACAACCACACGCCATGCATTCAGTTTAGACAGACATATACACCACCCTGAATATGATGCAAATCCACAAACACAGCAAACTCGTGCTATATACTGCTTGGCATTTTAACCTTTGATGTGATTGTCCCATTGTCTCAGTGTTAATTATTAGCTGGACCTCAGCGGATTACGTAATGAGGGTTTGGATTTGCACGTGCGCGTAATACGGTCGTATTACCGTGCAATGAAAGCTGAAATTCCTCAGCCCACACTCAATGGTTACTACAATATTGACAGACGTAGCTTTGAAGTGCCAAGATCAATGGTCCAAACCTGGCTATATTGGACAATGGGGCTCTTCCAAGGTGTGTGTAACGTATGTTTTTGGCTTGTTTCCAACCCGCTTTGAAGTTCATAAACAAGTGTGTGCACATTGTATTCTACAGCACCCACTTGAAATAAAAAAAATCGCTGTTAAGGTCTATCATCTAAACCTTATACACACACGTGAAAATCATTCTTACCAGCGATTATCTGGGTCTTGCATTTGGGAACCACTTAGAGGCATTAATCACAGAATTCCTGAACTGGTCGTTTAGCGTTGACAAAAACCCCCTTTAGGAAATAAACCGTCGTTTACGTGGAAACTCATAAGCATTCACTAAGAGACTTCTGCGGTCATTTACCATTGTCTAAAATCCCAGCTTTTGCGTGATTCACCTTCTGTAGAAGCCGAGACGCAATATCAATTCAAATCTCTCTTCTGTCTGCTTCAAAAGTCGTCAGGTCCTTTTGTGGGCCACAATACCTGTTTGCGTGGAGTGCTGTCAAACGTTTAAATTCTCTCTATATTCAAGTCTATTTGGACTCTCAGTATATATCGCACCGAGAAGTCGAGGAATGCGTTCACTGGAGGTTGAAAATTGCTTTAATTGAATGTAAACGGTTGATGAAGTAACTTCACAATATTGGTTCTATAATTTCCCCAGGTTTTCACGAAGAAAAGGTTAAAGTCATTTCATTACATTTGAAGTTACTTTGAAACCATATGGCAGAATAATGTCGTTTCATCACGCTTTGTTTGCCCTGCGATTACCTCTGTGATGTAAGAGTTATACTCGAGATTGTCTCATGATCTTTACGAAGCACAGGTGATTTCTGTTAAAGTGTTAATCCAGTCTTTATCATATACAATTATTGGGAAATTTCATTGTTAAATCGACTCTGTGGAATAAAGGCTGTCTTTATCATTAGTGAGCCCTTAATTAGTATTAACCAGCCCCAATCTATAGGGTCATCAAAGGGCACCTCCCCCTCCTCTAGCTCTCAGTCTCGCTGCACCAATGCTGTCAACTCCAGTCGTTCACAAGTGATGCCGTCAATCGAATCTCCAAATCCCTTTGGTGGAGGGCTTCAATGACTAAAAGTTCTCAGGGGTCAATCAGGGTTCAACTGGGATCGAGCAGATCCACGTTGAATGGCGCTGTCAGTTCAGCGGTCTCTTCACCCTGTCCTCTGTGCAATTGCCTGATACGATCGCTGGCCTTGGCGGGAAAGAAAGAAGAAAAAGATAAAAGAGCTGCAGAGGCAGCCGCGGGTGCCAATTGAAATCTCCGTCATTTTGTTTGCGTTGATATTATGTTGATATAATTATAACATGAGACGTTACTTATGCGTTGTTTATTGCTTGTTGCAGGAGATGCAGCATTACTGTCACGATGGATCCAACTCGATTGCCTCGTGTAGCGCATCACCGTGCAAAAACCCTTCCAAGGATGGTCCATGGATACTCCCACACAGAGACTATCACGTGGGTGATCTTTTGACATTTAATGGACCCATGGATGATCTATTAATTAACCCACATTCCTTTCAATATTGAAAACAATGAACTCGGTTGGTTGGGCGATAAAGACGTTGGGAGATAACATCGATCAAGAAAGGACCGCTCCCCGTTCTATGAATATTCATGAGCATAGGTCACGTGGGTTCACAACACTGCAGATTTCATGCGGCAAATTAGGGCTTTGACACTTCTATTACAGCCTTGGGTATCGGGGTGATCTATCGCAAGATGCGCTCGTCATTTACGACTCCTCGGTTTCTCAAAATTCAATTACAGCGCGCGTTTTGCTTTCAATATCTCGTCATGACGTCTGTCATAAGAATATGAGCTTGCTTTCCGGAAGTGAAGTACGAGTGCTCGTAAGTCAGCATTCGACGACAGTAAATATCTACGTTTATATCCCGCTGCTCAGTGGGAGCCCTGTTCTCGCATATAACTCCCCATCTGTGGGTTATACCATATCGTCTATACCTTCTCTTTCCGTGACAAATATCTGAGCTGGAATTTCCCATTGCTTTACAAAGTGACAAAACCACCCATCCAGTACGTCGGTATATCTGGGTTTTACATATTGGGGATTTCCTTTAATTATATCACGTGTAATATCATTCATTTGTTATGTTAATTATGCATACAGAGTGGCTCATTACGCATGAGACTCCTTGCTTGCTTGTTCTAAAAAGTTTACCTCTGTGCTATTCATAAATATTGTTTCTTCACGGCAGAGTTTGGCCAAGAACAGCAGTACGATGGAGGGCGAGGTCTGCAGCCAGCACTCGGGCGACGGATCGAACACTGACAGCGGTCGAGGGGCGAGTGAAGAGGGAGAGAAACAACATCTCGGTGAGCCATGACATCACTTGGAATTAATCATAACATGACCGTTCATTACAGGCACGCGCCCGAACCGCTTGCCTCCGTATCCACCTCCGCCGCCAGCGAGGTCAATCACCTCGACGTACGGAGGGCACCGTCAACAAGCGCCACCTTACCACAACGAACCAAGCCCGCGTCATACCAACGGCGTGGTTGAGTCACCGCAGATCATGACGTCACCACGTTACCATGGCAACAATTCACGTACTCCTAGTCATAATACTCCGTCTCTGGACGCGATTCCTGAGAGAACTTATTTGCCAAACACTTTGACCGAAATGAAAAGCATCGTGGTATGATTGCATGTATTATTGTTTAATGTGTAATTGTACCTCTTTAACTTATTATTTTCTTTGTGTTAAACAAATGTAAATCATCCTTAAAATATATATCATTCACATATTGCAATTATGCATCTAATAAAAATGTTATCATTTTGAACGAAACATGTGTTTATTTCGTGAACTTTTCTTACACATCATTTCGTGTTGCCAGTGCCCAGATATTTATACAGAGGAAAAAAAAACCCACTTTGTACGACCTTACTTCCAGGAATAATGTTATTAGATATCCGAGACAACTCACTTACTCTGCCATCCAAATGATAGGTGTGCACTGTGATGTCACAGCATTCGTGTATAGTACCAATATGCAGTGTTGTATACTTGTATAATGCGAATTCATCAGCTCAACAATTCGACTTATTATTCCTCAAACTCGAAGCATAGCACGGCACCATTCATCCTCTCCATCAGCAATCACATTTCCCGCAGAGAGACGAAGCGAGGGGGTTGGGTGTGCAAATGATATCAGCGTCCATATAAGGCCACCTCCGGGCCCCTTTCCAGTGATCCTCTTGCCCTTATCCCATGCGCATGCGTATTTGGCTTGACACTTTTCTTTTGGGATTCCAATTTAATGTGTGCAGTTCGGTGCGTGCGAGTACTCCGCGCCTCCTGTTGCTAAGCAGAGAGATAGCACTGAGATCGAGATTGCACTGAACACCTGTGTACATATTTGTACACACGGAAGTGCTTCTCTATAACTTATGTAATTGTCTCCGCTTCTGTATACTTCCTTCTATCCGTCTTATAACTCATCTTCGATGTCATCACCCTTCGATGTCACCTCCTCCTCCTCCTCCTCTCCTCCTCCTCCCTCTCCGCCTCCTCTTCTTCCTTTCTATATCTGTATATAGTTGTGGTGGTGGTGTTCAGGCCGCGTACTTTACGCTGTCATTTAGTGGACTTTCGGGTGCAATTTCCAAGGCACGCGTCATCGGTTGGCGTGAAGATAGACCCCGCACCCCGCACCGTCCTCATCGACCCTCCAGTCAGAGGGATCACCCCCTTTTACGGCCAATTGACCATGGAAACAAAATAGCAATCGCGATTTCTATTTTCCGCGGCGCGCCCTTTGCTACCTTGTGATTGCGGTCGGAGTGACAGGCACCAGAGACTGTGGCAGGATGGGAGATTAGGGAAAGAAGGATGGTTCACGTGGGTGTTCTAAATACCCAGAACAGATAAAAACAAAGAAAATAAGACGCATAGCCCTTTTTGGGCAAGAAGCCGCGGATTTGTACTGCCAGTCAAGAAGACGAATCTGCGAGGCACCAGCGAGGCACGCCGGATGGACACAAAATCCCACAATGATGTTCTATCTACGCACGCTTGTGGTCATGCAAAGCAAGATTGTATTGGCATTCGGCGCATGTTCTCGCGTTTTGCAATCATTGACTTGAGTGAGGTTTTATGCCTGCTTTAATACGACGAAATGAATTTGCTCGGCAATAATCCTCCGCTCTCGCCTTCCCTCGCATTGTCCCGTCATGTCACGCAGTACAAAGACCCGACCTTCATTCTGATGCACTCCGTTCCATCCCCGCAATCAATGGTGGCCGGTGTCTGATTAACTGAAAGCGTTTTATTGTCCGGATCTGAGCGTTGCGCATGCTCAGTTGCATATATAATTCAAATAAATACATGCGCAAAATCTCGCCTGACGACACACGTTAGTCTTTTTCGTCGAAAAGGTGACTTTGTCAATTATTTTGCCTAGCTCTCGCGGGGCATATCGCACACGCGTGAGTAATGTGGTGCTGCCCCCGACAGCTGTTTTGGGCGCGGGACTCTTGGGCCACAGGGGTATCGCAAAACAAGCTCAATTCAGCGTGCTCTTCGTCTTGTCAGGCGTACTTTCTTGCGCTCTTTCTTCTGCTCCGTAGGCGTTGCATGGCTGAAGGCAGAGAGGTCGTCAGTTGACCGAGTTCTACATTATTAAGGACGCAAAATCGTGTTCGCGCTTGACACAGTTGACAGCCGTAACTTATACAAGTGTTGGATTATTGGAATCCATGTATCGTAAGTGTGATAGACGAGTGTCACTCCAAACCACTGTGCCATTTACATCTGATAGATGAAGACGAATCCACAATGCACTGAGTGTACGCACGAGCAACATGCACGCGTTTATGAACCGTTGCCATGGTGATTGATGGCTTGTCCAAGCGTCTACGGTTGACCAACGCTGACGCATAATACATGGTATGGTTGACCACTGCTGTCAGGAAGATTGAGTGGCTTCACTACTGTAATCGTCGTAAGATTATTGCCTCTTTAAAGCGATGCCTTATGTGGGCATATATTACACGTGCACGCGTGTAGTGCCGAGGGAACATTGAATTGGACATTTTTTGGAAACAGGTAAAATCAATTAAAAAAATAAATTCATATGTGTTAAATAGCATCCGTACTTATGACGTCACTCTAAAAATTTGGGTGAAACATTGGAACAGCAGAGAGGCAGTCTGGACCAATCTGTTCTCCCTGTACGCAGGTGCAGGGTGCGGTAAACATTGACAAATTGTCTTCATTCCTCTGCGTGAAGGGAAACCGTGATCTCGGCTTCTTAGCGAATCATCAAAGCCGGTCACCTTATATACGAGCCAGAATAAGGGCTAATGCATACTCTGGTTGGAAGGTATTACCCCTGCATGAGTGGAGGGACTGGGCTATATAAGACAAAACAAAAACCCGAGAAAACAACATATACATTATGTCATATTACGAGTATATATCAGAAGTATATCTTATCCACAAACCACAATTATAAATTAGCGAATATTCATGAATCTCACGAGATGGACTGGATACTGTTAAGACACTTGCACGTCATTCGAGAGTATTCTGAATGACGAGTCATAAAGTGGTGGTAATGTATTAATTGTGGTATTTAACATATTCATTAGTCAGCGCAGCACCTCAAATAATGATTCGGTGATTCACAATGTAAATCTGCTGCATCTGGTCGATGTTGCCGCATTGAAAGACACCGGTATAATTTCGCTGCTCATGACTCAGAATCCTCATGGAGTTCCACCTCCCCCCTGCCTTTGGCACACTGATGGCACTTGTAATGGTTAAACAGAAGAATTGAGACAGCAATTTGGAGAATCAACAGTTTCAACAACGAGCGAAAAAAAATCTCGCATCATCCAAAAGTTCTTGCTATCGGGGGTAGAACGGACGAGGACTGAAGAGGGTTGGGGGAGGGGCGGCTGGCCTTGATGATTCCGCACACAAATCACGCGAGAGGAGACAACTCCGGTGACAAATGCCCAGGAAGCTTCGAGAACCATCGAGAAATGTTCCGATGACGAACTCCGCAGCACAGCAGAGGAAATGGCGTTGTCTGTGCGGACAATTGAAGAAGAACGACGCTGTTCACTCTAGTGGAAACCGGAAGAAGAAACAGTGGAGGAAGGGGGCGTTCATTATGCTGCGTTTCGTTAACAGATTGAGCGAGGCTTCGGACACTGGCAGCACACGGCACTCATGGGGGATGGGTCATTGCAACGGTCAACTTGACCAGTTTATCTGAGATTTGTAGGTTTCTGGTAGATCTACACTGTGGGTCGTGTTGGTTTTTGAGGTGGGCGAGTGTGTAACACGGTACACGGTACACCTGCCCTGAAATATTTGGAGTAAGCATTTATACTCAAGTTAAGATAAATAATCGAATGCTTCGAAACACTGCTGGGTAAAGAAACAAGTCATAAGGTTAAATATGAATACGAAGAAATTCCTGGCGGAGATAAACAGAGCTACGTACAAACAGATGAGGAGCTATTTCCCCAATGGCGATGTCTCATTCAAACAGAACAAACAAGGATATTTGCCGAACACAATCCGCCCCGAGTAATTACAGTTGCGCCAATTCAATTCACGGCCTCCTTCTGCGGTCGCCTCGCATACCCGTATTGACGATCCAGGTTGCATGCTCAGAGTGCAAGCAAACACAATGCTTGTGCTGGTCAAACTGGCAGATTGAGAAGCTGCGAAGTTCGTGGGTGGCTGGTGAGTACCGGGGTTTGCCTGGATGCGTTCACCAAACCACGCCAGGCGGATTTCATGGTTTGTTAACTTTGTTTGCATGGCACGAGGCAAACAGTAATATAACTAACCGGAGTACTTGTGTATTTTTCCGAGTTTTTATATACATATATTAGAATAATTCGTAGGATTTCGCAAACTGCCTATATATCTTGTATTGTTATTTATTGTGGCTCTTTTATATCGACTGACAGGATATGACAAACCATGGTTATTAACTGCACGCCCCTTTCTCAAAGAACAGAATATATGTGTCAAAGTAATTTTATCGCCGTGTTAAAACTATTAATCGTGAGTTCAGATTCAGCCTATGGTGACCAAGTATAGATATGCAGCTTCGTCGCGTACTATTGTGGTCTCCCATCAGTATGAGTGCATTCTCGCATTGACCATCGTCAGCTTCAGGTGAGGTGAAAAAAAAAAAAAGTCCCAATCACGATTCCATGCATTCGCGCAGTTTTTCACAGAAAACTGTTTGTCCATGTCATGAATTGCGTGAGAAAGAATTCCGTTTCCTTTTATGTCTGAAGTCATCACGACAATCTCAGGTGTTAAAACAAAGTAGCATAGAACTCACCAGTTCATATTCAACACGTGATGCCAAACATTTAACTCTACCTGTTCAGAGGCATACGCCTCCGTTTAAAACGGAGTAGTTGCCATGCATAATTAAAGCACTCGGCTTCGTCGCACGAGTTTACAATAGCAGGAAGGGACATTGCGGTCCAATCCACCCGACAATAAGCGGGGTAACTTGGATTTGTGGTTTCGGTGCATGAATAGAAGAGTAAAGCCCGGCAGTAAATTTCGCATAATGGATGCATCCCTCAATTCCGTACGGTCGGCTGTGCGTCTGTTAATGTTCGTCATATGAGTCGCACGCATTACACACGGCCACAATACACTTGCAACACAGTACTCCATAGGCATACGCCAGTGTGTGATCTCTTGTACAATCGTGTTGTGTACATTTTGTGTAACAGCTTACTATGGTACTGCGAGCATTACACAGGACATTTAGAGCTGTGCCGTAAAACCACACTCATTCATTACTAAAAAGAACTTTATAGCAAGCGTCAATGTACGCAGATAATGGCCACTTTCCCGGCGTGGATAAAAACGTAAGGGGCGTTGGGCGATTGGCTTATCCGTAAGTGCAAAAAGGCAACGAATTGCTTCCTTCCTTCGCGCTTCGCTTCTGATTCAATCGAGTGCAAAGGAGATCTTCTCCCGAATGAAAACGGAATCCGATTCCCACCTAATGCATCTCTTGCTGGCGATATAATCCAAACTGGATTTATGATGGAATATCATCCAATTATCGCTCACTTGGGTAAAAGAGCGAGAATTGGAGAACGCCGTTCATTTCGGTTTTGTCACCATAATCGGCTGTGATGCGAATGCTGAATGGCGCGGAAAGAGCTCTCGACGTGAGAGAAACGTGTGTGGAATAAAGGAACGCAGATCTATCCAGACTCCAAGCATAACATACTCAGAGATGCTAGCTTGGGATGATCAACTCTTCCTAAAGCGCCAATAACAAAACGTACGGTGCGGGGAGATTCTCGAAAATTGACCGCCGATTGAGTTTATTGCTTAGTGAAATGGCGTCTGCCAAGAGGGCTGTTTCATGGAATATTCAAGAAAACCCGTCAATACCTTTTCATACGGACACAGGTCAATGCAGCCTTGCGTCTTACATCAGCAGGTGGTATACATACAAGCAATAATGGACCAGGAATAGTCTTTTATATGAAGCTTTTCATGGAAGACCCTTAAGGTTGGACTAATTGAATTAATAAATTATCGCGTCTATTTCTCACACCATTAACTCGACGGCATAGACGTTACAATGGCTCACAGCACGTGGGCGCTAATCGAAACATGGCAGCTGAATACCTGAAATTGCACTCACGGTGCCTGCTGCTTCGTGCCTTCTAACTTACATTTAAGGACCTCATAATGAATGGCTTTATGAAGTTATAAAACATACGTACATTTTCACACACGTATGTCATGGATGACCCGTAGGAAATGGTTTGTCACGTAAATGCTGATCTGTATCCCTCTCAGCTGATTTGAATTTAATCTATCTTGCTTATCTCCTGAATGCAAATTACTGGAGAGCCTTGTCTTTTCGCAACTGCTAGTGATCCAATATGCATAGTCATGCGTAACCATGGTAACAGTGAGAAACAACTGGGGATATACCCCTTAATTCTCTGGAGATTTGGCTCTTAGTTTATTTCGTCAGTAAATGGCTGTGTTCTTCTGTATATTGAGCAATACCCGTTTCCCTTCATGATGACCAAACGTCCTGTGGATCACGGGGGTACCACCTGGCACCATACTCTTACCTCAATGCTAACACCCTGCCCCCCCCCCCTCCTCCGATTGTCTTGAGTCATACGCTATAGTATACCTTCAGTCACGTAGCCCCCTCCCCACAGCGTGGATGCACGTGCCGCGGGTGATGCAAGTTCTTCAAATATTCAGCAGTTCACACATTGGGGCAGGATTCCGAGGAAGCGTCACGCAAACGGGCCACGTGATTCACGCTCTGATTTTGGCGGGAACAAAAAAAAGGAAATGGCCGCTCGGGGATTTGGGAGTTTTGTTTCTCCCTACTCGGTGAACGGAGGTGGAGTGAGAACTCAACATGGGGGTTGTTTACTAATATTATTATGAAGTGTATAAACCATTCAAATCTGCTTCCCATTTCCATTCCCATTCTGATGCCCATTTTCTAATTAACAACTCATCAATATACGCCACTTCCATTCATGTAACGCGGCCGTCAAATCGAAATTTATGGACGCATACATAAATTATCTCCAAGAGGGAAATAGGGACTCTTAAATATATTCCGGGAAAGCGTAAAACATTAGCATTCATCGTCGTCAGCTATATGGAAGAGTTCTCGGTATCCAACTTGACGACAGCCTGGCGATAGAGCAGCTGAAGACAGTTGAATTGCTGGAATAGTAGTGAACACTCGTGATCCAGAGATGAAGACGAGGTCTCGCGTGTCTTTGACGAGATCTACGAGCGGAAGACTTGACCCCAGACGAGCCCTTCGCCTGCGCCTGCGCATCGGACAGCTGGTTACGCAGTTGACCGGTTAATTAGCTCTTTTAATTATTGAATGCAAATTATGTCACGCAGCTAACTATGAAATGTCCAGATGTCCTAGCATCTCCTATTTGGGTAAGTAGCCCATCACGTGGTTTGCATTCATTGGAACACTCACGCGATACGTGAGCAATATTCAAAGTATATATATATAGCCGTACCAAGGAACTGTCAATCTGGCATATGCAGTGTCATGTTGTTATTCTATGATATTCTGCATAAATTAAATGATTAATTTAATTTCTTGACGTGCATCTGTGCATTCGTGTGTAGACCCTGATATATACCAAGTGTGATACACCAGAACTCGGAGCAGCATATTCATGCACACGTGAAATTAGCTCATTTGAAGCCAAAAACCTATGTTCTTTTATAACTACATGGGCATATATGTATATATATCTTTATTGCGTCACAGACTCTCACGGTGATAATAGAAAATCCGAGCACGCTGTCCGGAAAATGCCGAATAGTTCCGAGGAGAAATTAACAATGAATAACTGTATTTCTAAGAAAGCGATGTATGTGGACATGGAATATGAATGTGGCGGACCTTTCCGCCTGCCAAGATGATCACATCTCAGTGATGGATGACCTCAACGCGGCTCCACATTACGGATATGATGTTGCAGAGCATTAAGACATTCAACTCAGCTTCTTCATTCTCCTGTCTTGTTTTCATCTTGACCATGTAGCTCATTGTCTGGTTTAATGACTCAGTTGTTCATCTCATCATGCTATACGGACGCTGAAATTTAATGCAATGCAATATCAAATTAATTAGAATTAAATGTTTATTTCTGAAATATATATAAGTATTTAAGTAGAGAGATAGAGGTACAAATACATGGAGCACAAACCCATCCACTTGGAAGAAAAAAAAATGCAAATCAAAATATTTGATTTCCTTAGATAGATAACCGATTACTGACCCATCTATCATTAATTTTCCAACCGCCGAAATGAATTCTTATTCCAGGCACGAGTTCTTTGCTCTTATAGTGCAACACAAGTACTACACAGCAAATTCTAAATGTAGTTGATAAACAGCCGGCAGTCACCTCCCCGCCATGCACCTTACAACGCGTTCGTTCTCACCTGATCCATTTACAAGACCTAATCCCAAAGAGGACCGCTGACATTTCAAGTGACGGTGTCTGCTGACATTTTGAAATCGATTAATTCCGTCTCAGTTCCCCTGGGAATCCTCCTCCCGACAAGTCTCTGCTCACCTTAAGTTCAACCAGCATCGCTCAGGGTCTTGGGCGTTTGGATTAGCTGCACCACCCCCTCCCCCCGGTCTTACATAATCATGCATTTGTACAATGGTCAGATTAATAAGAAGACCTACATCCACCGGTTTTAGTGGTTATATGCATGTAACTCAGAATAAATAATCAAGGAACCAAGATGACGGCTGTCACGGGAAGTGGAAATACTACATGTACATGCATTGGAAAAGAAGTGCGTCCGAAAGGTGGTTAACCGTTTATATCTCATCATCGCACTGCATACTTCCTGATCTACGCCAGCGACTGCATCAGCAACAACATGAATGAATGAGTGAACGCAATGCATTTATTTGAATAACCAGAAAGAGAGAACATAACGACGTAGGGCTCAGCACAAGTGAAGTATATATAGTCACCCAGAGTGAGCACCTGGAAGTCCCACATCTGAATGCCGGCTACTCCGTTCTTACCTTTTCCATTCAATTGTCTCTCCGGTTCTAAACATATGAAAAGAAAATCATAACGTTCGCCGCCAGCCTTGATTCTCCAGTGCAAATCATAACGCAACGGATAAGACGCCGTTCATAGAACGACGCCCAATACTCATTTTCATGGTTGATTTGATTCTTATTTTGCAAAAGAAAATGCAAAATGACAATTAGACTAAGTTCTGTTGAAGGCCAACACCTGTACAAGTGGGGTGCCGTGGCTCCATTCACAACGACGACAATTATTATAATATACACATCTAAAAAACAAACAAAAAACAAACAAAAAACAAACAAACAAACAAAAAACAAACAAAACAAACAAAAATAACACCAAAACCGAAACCCCCCCCCCCCGAAAAAAACGAAACACAATACTTGTGATGGAAGGAAAAGAAAAAGAAATGACAAATGTGGTAGCTTAATTAGAAGCACTTTAATGCGGTTCGTGTCGGAAAAGAGATATCTCTTTGTTAACTTTCAGTTTTTGAGCATATTTTAAGAGTATTTTATTTTAGTAATTTGTGATTTTTGTCCATGACATTTCAGTCCCTGGAATACATGCAACGATTCATGAATATTTCATTATACCTCTTTGTGGGTCAAAGATTCATGTAGCGCGACTTTTTGAATGTAGTACAAAAAGTTCTGATGGTTGAAGAGACAATGCGGTATACATGGTCAATAACATATATAAGTTTGTAACACTGTTGTTGTTTATCATAATATCTTCGTTCATATTCGGTTTCTTGTTGGAGGATCTGATGAAGCGAAACGCCTGCGTGAAACCAGATGAGAAGGAGGTTGCCAGGACAACCCAAACCCTTAAGACGAAAGCTGGCTGCAGCACAGAACTGAACATAAACATAATATTGCCTGAAGTGCGAGAAGAAAAGAAATACCCGGGTTAACCACGTTACTTTTTAACCTACATTTTTTACCTATATAGCCTCAACACTGTTCGCGAAATCGACAATTAGTGTCTGTGATTTTTCTGTTTGTTTGATGATTATTCTAACTAGTATGACTTTTTTTTTTTCTTCTTCTTCTCAAACCACCCCATCCCCCCATGCAGCTCTACCTTTCTATTTTCAACATCATCAAATGGAGTAATTAAACTTGTTTGTTATATACATATCTTTATTCATACACACAAGTGGTATAAAATGAACAGAAGAAAAAAAAATATTATAATAAAAATATGTTATAAAATCTTGTTAGTTGTTCACACTCTTGCATTGAAAATACTTCACGAGTGAATGTCATTTATATAGCTAATGTTTCCAAGTGCAATTTTAAATAATAATGTAAGTCATTGTCCTCAAAGCGAAGACATCAATGATGTGGAGTAATACGCATTTGTCTCACGCACTAGAAAACAAGTGACTGTGATTGATGAGTTAAAACTTACAATGCTGAGGTGATTGATATTTGCAGTCATAACGCCCTTCGCAATTCTGTTTTATCGATTCCTATACTTTAGATGTGGATAATTTTTAATAGACCGTGCCTTTTATAATTCACTGATAGTGTTGTTACGCCATGAATCTTATATCAGTGTAAGCAAATAATTAGTATTGGTAAGAGGTGCTAATAGGAAAATGGTCTCCATTGGTTGTCATAGAAACCATGGCATGGAACAATTTTGATACATGTATACATTATAGATCGGCTGTGGTCGGTAGTGGAACTTGGACAAGCATATCAACGCTGTACGATAGATAGATATATAGATATATTTATTCACGAATGAAGCAAATTAAAATAACTGGCCCTTGGGCCTGTCAACCGATTAATATGGCAAATGCACGATGCACAACAAGCAAATTATCTGTCATAATTCATAAACAATGATAATTATTGTGAACGGAACTTGTTTCCAAATACCAAAGAATTCAAGGCCGTTTTCCGGAAAGGGTTTCCACGTTTATTTTAGAATATCACGTATACTGGAAACTGGAAAAACTGGAGAATACATGAACAAAAGAATAACATAATGATGAAATGAATATACCTGGAGGGAGTTGCGAAGCGCGCAGTACTAATCCGTTGGTCAATGCCGTGACCCCAAAACGCGAAAGAAATCGTTTGCCCTGCAGCCAGCTTTAAATAGGGTTCATCGTCACACCTGAGTGACTCTGGCGTTATGGTTCTAGAATGCGTTATGCATCCCTTTTACATTCTCCCCCCCAACAAAGACACGATTCCCCAACCCTCCAACAGCTCCAAAGCAAATGAAAACAAAAATTAAATGTAGCCAATGGAATGAATGAATCGAACATGTAATTCAGAACATCAAAATATTATAAAAACAAAAAAATCAAAAAATTATATACTGAGAATTAAATATCAAAACCAGAAACCAAAAAAACAAAAACAAAACAAAACAAACATAACAAGTGAAAACTTCAGCAGAAGATGGAAATGAAGAAGCCCTGCTATGGGTGAACGAAATGAAAATGGACATAGAATAGAAAGAACTACCAAGAACACAAAGAGAGACGTGGTCATAGAAGCCATAGTCAGGCCTGCCAACTCGAGCTTCGCAGGAAGTTCAATGCAACGCCGGCTACAGTTTTCTAT